>CM055125.1:387044712-387137212 GCA_029206835.1 Rana muscosa | reverse complement strand
ATGGTCCCAAAATGGTATCAAAAGTGTCCGATGTGTCCGCCATAATGTCGCAGTCACGATAAAAATCGCTGATCGCCGCCATAACTAGTAAAAAAAAAATATTAATAAAAATGCCATAAAAATATCCCCTATTTTGTAGGCGCTATAACTTTTGCGCAAATCAATCAATAAACACTTATTGCGATTTTTTTTTTACCAAAAATATGTAGAAGAATACGTATCGGACTAAACTGAGGAAATTTTTTTTCTTTTTTTTCTATATTTTTTGGGGATATTTATTATAGCAAAAAGTAAAAAATATGTATTTTTTTTTTCAAAATTGTCGCTCTATTTTCGTTTACAGCGCAAAAAATAAAAACCGCAGAGGTGATCAAATACCACCAAAAGAAAGCTCTATTTGTGGGAAAAAAAGGACGTCAATTTTGTTTGGGAGCCACGTCACACGACCGCGCAATTGTCAGTTAAAATTACGTAGTGCCGGATCGCAAAAGGTGGCCCGGTTTTTAACCAGTGAAATGGTCCGGGGCTTAGGTGGTTAAGAAAAAAAAAAATGTCTATATATATATTTTTTACTTTCTGCTCTAAAACATATCCAATAAAAAATGTAAAAAAAAAAAATTCTATTATGTATTCTGCTACATATTTTTGGTAAAAAATAAAAAATCCCATTAAGCGTATATTGATTGGTTTGCACAAAAGTGATCGCATCTATAAACTATGGGATACATTTATGGACATTTTATTTATGTATTTATTTTTTCTAGTAATGGCGGCGATCAGCGACTTATAGCAGGACTGCAATATTGCGGCAGATAAATCGGACACTAATGCCGCGTACACACGTTCAGAAATTCCGACAACAAAACGTGGATTTTTTTTTTCCGACGGAATGTTGGCTCAAACTTGTGTTGCATACACACAAATCTTGTCAGAAATTCCGATGGTCAAGAACGCGGGTGACGTACAAGACGCACGACGAGCCGAGATCAATGAAGTTCAATAGGCATGCTTGATTCTGAGCATGCAACATGCGTGTTTTTTGAGCGTCTGAATTGCATACAGACGATCGGAATTTCCGATAAGAACTTTTCCTGTCGGAAAATTCGAGAGCCAGCTCTCAAAATTTTTGTTGCCGGAAATTCCGACAGAAAAAGTCCGATGGAGCCTACACACGGTCGGAATTTCTGACCTAAAGCTCGCATCGGAGATTTCTTGTCGGAAATTCTGACCGTGTGTACGCGGCATAACTGACACTTTTGACACTTTTCTGGGAACCAGCGACACCAATACAGTGATCAGTGCTAAAAATATGCACTGTCACTGTACTAATGATACTGGTTGGGAAGGGGGTTAAAGGGGTTGTAAAGGTTCGTTTTTTATTTTCTAAATAGGTTACTTTAGGCTTGTGCATTGTTGGTTCACTTACCTTTTCCTTCCATTTCCCTTCTAAATGTTTTTTATTTCTTTGTCTGAATTTCTCACTTCCTGTTCCTCCTCAGTAAGCTTGCCCCCATCACCCGAGCGGTTCTGGCTGGGGGTTAGTCAGCATGCTCGCCCCCTCCCTTGAACGTTCACAGCGTCTCCCCGCAGGGATGTAGTCCCAAGGGAGGGGGGCGAGCACGCTGACTAACCCCCAGCCAGAACGGGAGAAATTCAGACAAAGAAAAAAACATTTAGAAGGGAAATCGAAGGAAAAGGTAAGTGAACCAACAATGCACGAGCTTAAAGGAACCTATTTAGAAAATAAAAAACAAACCTTTACAACCCCTTTAACATCAGGGGCAATCAAATGGTTACCTGTGTGCCTAGCCGGTGCTTTAGTGTACTGTGTGCTTTTACTAGAGGAAGACATGGATGCTTTGCAGGAACAGAGGATCCATGCCTTTATTCCTGACAGAACGGCGATCTGCCTTGTTTACATGTTTACCGAACGATCGTCGGGTGCCGGCGGCAAGGCCGCCATCAGGAATTTTGGGGGCCCCTTACACAGCTTCAGGCATGGGCCCCCTGGAGCAGAGGAGAACAGAGGGGGGGGGGGGGGTGCTGCCGCCGCAAATTGAAAAACACGGGGGTGCCACGAATTGAGAAGCGGGGGGGTGCTGCCTCCGCGAATTATTGAGGTCGGGGGGGTCTTTGGGTGCTGACGAACAAAAAAAGAACAAACAAAAAGGGGGGGTTGCCATCTGGGGCCCTGGGGACCTCCAGGCCTCTGGGACCTCTGGCCCCCTCACAAAAAAAATAATAATAATAATTTATAAAAAAAATAATTAAAAAAAAATATTTTTATAAAAAAAAAAGGGGGGGTTGCCATCCAGGGCCCTGGGGACCTCCAGGCCTCTGGGACCTCTGGGCCCCTTACAAAAAAATAAATAAATAAAAAATAAAATAAAAAGAATAAAAAATACATAAAAAAGGGGGGTTACCAACCGGGGCCTCTTACAAAAAAAAAAATGTATAAAAAAATAAATTAAAAAAAAAATATTTTTATAAAAACAAAAAAAAGGGGGGGGGGGTTACCATCCGGGGCCCTGGGGACCTCCGGGCCTCTGGGGACCTCTGGGCCCCTTACAAAAAATAAATACAAATAAAAAATAAATAAAAAAAATGTATTTTTATAAAAAATACATAAAAAAGGGGGGGTTACCATCCGGGGCCCTGGGGACCTCCGGGCCCCTTACAGGTGTACTGCCTGTACCCCCCTGATGGCGGCCCTGGCCGGTGGACATGGGGTCTACAGCGGGGGTGGGGGGGTCAGCAACCTGTAGATCGCGATCTACCAGTCTATCTCGGACAGGTGACTGGTAGATCTCGGTCTGGGTTTGCTGACCCGCCATCCCAGAGCATAAAACAGAGTGCAGTGCAGAGGGACTACTTGTAAAGTTGGAGGTGTAGTAGGGAGCGAGAGCCGCATAAGCTGATGCCTCCTCTGCAGGGATGAGCCGAACACCCCCCTGTTCGGTTCGCACCAGAACCTGCGAACAGACAAAATGTTTGTGTAAACTTTAGAACCCTATTAAATACAATGGACACTGGATTTCACCGCTGGAATGGGTTTTTGTTTTAAATAAAGGACTTTTTCAAGGTGTTTGTGTGTTTTTTTAAACTTTTTTTACGCTTTCTTCGTGAAATGGTAGGGGTACAATGTACCCCTTACCAATTCACATAGGGGGGGGCCGGGATCTGGGGGTCCTCTTTGTTAAAGGGGTCTTCCAGATCCCGATAAGCCCCCCGCCCGCAGACCCCCCACAACCACCGGGCAAGGATTGTGGGGATGAGGCCCTTGTCCCCATCAACATGGGGACATCCTCCCCATGTTGAGGGCATGTGGCTTGGTACGGTTCAGGAGGGAGGGGGGGCCGCTCTCTCGTCCCCCCCTTTTCCCCTGCGGCCGGCCAGGTTGCGTGCTCGGATAAGGGTCTGGTATGGATTTTTAGGGGGACTCCACGCCATTTTTTTTTAAATTTGGGGTGGAGTTCCCCTTAAAATCCATGCCAGATCTGAAGGGCCTGGAATGGATATTTGGGGGAACCCCATGTCAATTTTTTTTTTAATTTGCGGCGGGGTTCCCCTTAATATCCATTCCAGACCTGAAGGGCCTGGTAATTGAATTCTGGGGGAACCCCCACGCTTTTTTTTTTTTTTTTATCAATGACTTTTGTATGTATTGCCGGGAGCCGACAATTCATTAATAGCCGCGAGTCAGTTTTAAATGCATTTTTTTCTTTCAAAAATGACATTTTTTGCAGGGACAGTTCTAAGCACGGGAAACATGCGCCACTTTACATGCATATCATACACACCCCCCAGGTACGAAATTGAAAGGAATATTTCACTTTTATTTTTTCATTTTAAGCATTATTAAAATCACTGCTCCCGAAAAAACGGACGTTTTTAAAACTTCTTTTTGCATTGATACATGTCCCCTGGGGCAGGACCCCGGTCCCCAAACACTTTTTAGGACAATAACTTGCATATTAGCCTTTATAATTAACACTTTAGATTTCTCCCATAGATTTTTCGAATTTGCCGCGAACACCCCAATTTGTTCGCTGTTCGGCGAACGGGCGAACAGGCAATGTTCGAGTCGAACATGAGTTCGACTCGAACTCGAAGCTCATCCCTACTCCTCTGTAGTGCCGGCTCCTGTCCCATGCGGAGTGATGCCAACTGCACTCAGGGCCAGGACAAGGGGTTGGCAGGAGGGGCGGCTGCCCTGGGCGCAATGGTTTATTGCAGGGATGGGGGGGGGGGGGTGCCCTGACCCTAACTCTAAGGGAGGAGGGGAGCACAGTTTGGCATCCTTGCCCTGGACTCTGGATGACCTTGTACTGGCACTGACTGCACTCCACCCCTTTTCCAGACTAGCGGTCTCCAGAGTGGTGCCAGCAGCAGGAAAGAAGAGACCTTCAGTGTGTGTTGATAGGTGGTGAGGAGGCGATATGATGCCTTCTGAACCCCTGATTTAAACCCATGACTGCCACGCAATGCCACCATTTGTGACGCGGTACTCCTGCAATTAGGGGTTTAAATCAGGTGTGAGGAGGCGGCACTGTGCCCAGTGATCTTTGACTTCTCCCGTGTTGTTCAGGTAGATCTCCACTAGGGATGAGCTTCGTGTTCGAGTCGAACATACGTTCGACTCGAACATCGGCTGTTCGATCGTTCGACGAAGATCGAACGATTTGGGCCGTTCGCGCCAAATTCGAGTGACGCGAACGGCCCACAATGCACTACGCCATCGCAGTGTCATCCAGGCGCTGTGATTGGCCAAGCATGCACTGTGACCCCGCATGCTTGGCCAATCACAGCGCCGGCAGCGAGGAGAGCAATGATTGGCCACAGGCAGGATGCCTGTGGCCAATTATTGCTGAGGGTGTTTAGTACACGCCCCACACTATAAAAGGCCGCCAGCACGGCGGCCTAGTGTAGTGTGTTCCGGAGCAGGGATAGAGCAGCATAGGCAGGGACAGTGACTGTTATTTCTTTCTTGCTTAACCTGGATTCCTTTAGTTTAGGGAAAGAGAAGGATAGGTAGGGAGAGTGTCAGTGTGTTTTGTGCTTGTGCTATAGTGTGCTTAAAAAAAACATTTATTCTAGGGACAGAAAACTGTAGGTAGGGACAGTGTCAGTTTCTTTCACTCTGCAAGTCCTTGTTTCCAGGGACCTGGAAGGACAGTGAGTGAATTGTCCTTGTGCTATATTGTGCTTAAAAAAACATTTATTCTAGGGACAGAAAACTGTAGGTAGGGAGAGTGTCAGTTTATTTCACTCTGCAAGTCCTTGTTTCCAGGGACCTGGAAGGACAGTGAGTGAATTGTCCTTGTGCTATATTGTGCTTAAAAAAAAACATTTATTCTAGGGACAGAAAACTGTAGGTAGGGAGAGTGTCAGTTTCTTTCACTCTGCAAGTCCTTGTTTCCAGGGACCTGTAAGGACAGTGAGTGAATTGTCCTTGTGCTATATTGTGATTAAAAAAAAACATTTTTTCTAGGGACAGAAAACTGTAGGTAGGGAGAGTGTCAGTTTATTTCACTCTGCAAGTCCTTGTTTCCAGGGACCTGTAAGGACAGTGAGTGAATTGTCCTTGTGCTATATTGTGATTAAAAAAAACATTTTTTCTAGGGACAGAAAACTGTAGGTAGGGAGAGTGTTTTTTTTCTTTCACTCTGCAAGTCCTTGTTTCCAGGGACCTGGAAGGACAGTGAGTGAATTGTCCTTGTGCTATATTGTGCTTAAAAAAAACATTTTTTCTAGGGACAGAAAACTGTAGGTAGGGAGAGTGTTTTTTTTCTTTCACTCTGCAAGTCCTTGTTTCCAGGGACCTGGAAGGACAGTGAGTGAATTGTCCTTGTGCTATATTGTGCTTAAAAAAAACATTTTTTCTAGGGACAGAAAACTGTAGGTAGGGAGAGTGTTTTTTTTCTTTCACTCTGCAAGTCCTTGTTTCCAGGGACCTCTAAGGACAGTGAGTGAATTGTCCTTGTGCTATATTGTGATTAAAAAAAACATTTATTCTAGGGACAGAAAACTGTAGGTAGGGAGAGTGTCAGTTTATTTCACTCTGCAAGTCCTTGTTTCCAGGGACCTGTAAGGACAGTGAGTGAATTGTCCTTGTGCTATATTGTGATTAAAAAAAACATTTTTTCTAGGGACAGAAAACTGTAGGTAGGGAGAGTGTTTTTTTTCTTTCACTCTGCAAGTCCTTGTTTCCAGGGACCTGTAAGGACAGTGAGTGAATTGTCCTTGTGCTATATTGTGCTTAAAAAAACATTTATTCTAGGGACAGAAAACTGTAGGTAGGGAGAGTGTCAGTTTATTTCACTCTGCAAGTCCTTGTTTCCAGGGACCTGTAAGGACAGTGAGTGAATTGTCCTTGTGCTATATTGTGATTAAAAAAAACATTTTTTCTAGGGACAGAAAACTGTAGGTAGGGAGAGTGTTTTTTTTCTTTCACTCTGCAAGTCCTTGTTTCCAGGGACCTGTAAGGACAGTGAGTGAATTGTCCTTGTGCTATATTGTGATTAAAAAAAAACATTTTTTCTAGGGACAGAAAACTGTAGGTAGGGAGAGTGTTTTTTTTCTTTCACTCTGCAAGTCCTTGTTTCCAGGGACCTGTAAGGACAGTGAGTGAATTGTCCTTGTGCTATATTGTGATTAAAAAAAACATTTTTTCTAGGGACAGAAAACTGTAGGTAGGGAGAGTGTTTTTTTTCTTTCACTCTGCAAGTCCTTGTTTCCAGGGACCTGTAAGGACAGTGAGTGAATTGTCCTTGTGCTATATTGTGCTTAAAAAAACATTTATTCTAGGGACAGAAAACTGTAGGTAGGGAGAGTGTCAGTTTATTTCACTCTGCAAGTCCTTGTTTCCAGGGACCTGTAAGGACAGTGAGTGAATTGTCCTTGTGCTATATTGTGATTAAAAAAAACATTTTTTTCTAGGGACAGAAAACTGTAGGTAGGGAGAGTGTTTTTTTTCTTTCACTCTGCAAGTCCTTGTTTCCAGGGACCTGTAAGGACAGTGAGTGAATTGTCCTTGTGCTATATTGTGATTAAAAAAAACATTTTTTCTAGGGACAGAAAACTGTAGGTAGGGAGAGTGTTTTTTTTCTTTCACTCTGCAAGTCCTTGTTTCCAGGGACCTGTAAGGACAGTGAGTGAATTGTCCTTGTGCTATATTGTGCTTAAAAAAAACATTTATTCTAGGGACAGAAAACTGTAGGTAGGGAGAGTGTCAGTTTATTTCACTCTGCAAGTCCTTGTTTCCAGGGACCTGTAAGGACAGTGAGTGAATTGTCCTTGTGCTATATTGTGCTTAAAAAAACATTTATTCTAGGGACAGAAAACTGTAGGTAGGGAGAGTGTCAGTTTATTTCACTCTGCAAGTCCTTGTTTCCAGGGACCTGTAAGGACAGTGAGTGAATTGTCCTTGTGCTATATTGTGATTAAAAAAAACATTTTTTCTAGGGACAGAAAACTGTAGGTAGGGAGAGTGTTTTTTTTCTTTCACTCTGCAAGTCCTTGTTTCCAGGGACCTGTAAGGACAGTGAGTGAATTGTCCTTGTGCTATATTGTGCTTAAAAAAAACATTTATTCTAGGGACAGAAAACTGTAGGTAGGGAGAGTGTCAGTTTATTTCACTCTGCAAGTCCTTGTTTCCAGGGACCTGGAAGGACAGTGAGTGAATTGTCCTTGTGCTATATTGTGATTAAAAAAAACATTTATTCTAGGGACAGAAAACTGTAGGTAGGGAGAGTGTCAGTTTATTTCACTCTGCAAGTCCTTGTTTCCAGGGACCTGTAAGGACAGTGAGTGAATTGTCCTTGTGCTATATTGTGATTAAAAAAAACATTTTTTTCTAGGGACAGAAAACTGTAGGTAGGGAGAGTGTTTTTTTTCTTTCACTCTGCAAGTCCTTGTTTCGAGGGACCTGTAAGGACAGTGAGTGAATTGTCCTTGTGCTATATTGTGATTAAAAAAAACATTTTTTCTAGGGACAGAAAACTGTAGGTAGGGAGAGTGTTTTTTTCTTTCACTCTGCAAGTCCTTGTTTCCAGGGACCTGTAAGGACAGTGAGTGAATTGTCCTTGTGCTATATTGTGCTTAAAAAAAACATTTATTCTAGGGACAGAAAACTGTAGGTAGGGAGAGTGTCAGTTTATTTCACTCTGCAAGTCCTTGTTTCCAGGGACCTGTAAGGACAGTGAGTGAATTGTCCTTGTGCTATATTGTGATTAAAAAAAACATTTTTTCTAGGGACAGAAAACTGTAGGTAGGGAGAGTGTTTTTTTTCTTTCACTCTGCAAGTCCTTGTTTCCAGGGACCTGTAAGGACAGTGAGTGAATTGTCCTTGTGCTATATTGTGCTTAAAAAAACATTTATTCTAGGGACAGAAAACTGTAGGTAGGGAGAGTGTCAGTTTATTTCACTCTGCAAGTCCTTGTTTCCAGGGACCTGTAAGGACAGTGAGTGAATTGTCCTTGTGCTATATTGTGATTAAAAAAAACATTTTTTCTAGGGACAGAAAACTGTAGGTAGGGAGAGTGTTTTTTTTCTTTCACTCTGCAAGTCCTTGTTTCCAGGGACCTGTAAGGACAGTGAGTGAATTGTCCTTGTGCTATATTGTGATTAAAAAAAACATTTTTTCTAGGGACAGAAAACTGTAGGTAGGGAGAGTGTTTTTTTTCTTTCACTCTGCAAGTCCTTGTTTCCAGGGACCTGTAAGGACAGTGAGTGAATTGTCCTTGTGCTATATTGTGCTTAAAAAAAACATTTATTCTAGGGACAGAAAACTGTAGGTAGGGAGAGTGTCAGTTTATTTCACTCTGCAAGTCCTTGTTTCCAGGGACCTGGAAGGACAGTGAGTGAATTGTCCTTGTGCTATATTGTGATTAAAAAAAACATTTTTTCTAGGGACAGAAAACTGTAGGTAGGGAGAGTGTTTTTTTTCTTTCACTCTGCAAGTCCTTGTTTCCAGGGACCTGTAAGGACAGTGAGTGAATTGTCCTTGTGCTATATTGTGCTTAAAAAAACATTTATTCTAGGGACAGAAAACTGTAGGTAGGGAGAGTGTCAGTTTATTTCACTCTGCAAGTCCTTGTTTCCAGGGACCTGTAAGGACAGTGAGTGAATTGTCCTTGTGCTATATTGTGATTAAAAAAAACATTTTTTTCTAGGGACAGAAAACTGTAGGTAGGGAGAGTGTTTTTTTTCTTTCACTCTGCAAGTCCTTGTTTCCAGGGACCTGTAAGGACAGTGAGTGAATTGTCCTTGTGCTATATTGTGATTAAAAAAAACATTTTTTCTAGGGACAGAAAACTGTAGGTAGGGAGAGTGTTTTTTTTCTTTCACTCTGCAAGTCCTTGTTTCCAGGGACCTGTAAGGACAGTGAGTGAATTGTCCTTGTGCTATATTGTGCTTAAAAAAAACATTTATTCTAGGGACAGAAAACTGTAGGTAGGGAGAGTGTCAGTTTATTTCACTCTGCAAGTCCTTGTTTCCAGGGACCTGTAAGGACAGTGAGTGAATTGTCCTTGTGCTATATTGTGATTAAAAAAAAAAATTTTTCTAGGGACAGAAAACTGTAGGTAGGGAGAGTGTTTTTTTTCTTTCACTCTGCAAGTCCTTGTTTCCAGGGACCTGTAAGGACAGTGAGTGAATTGTCCTTGTGCTATATTGTGATTAAAAAAAACATTTTTTCTAGGGACAGAAAACTGTAGGTAGGGAGAGTGTTTTTTTTCTTTCACTCTGCAAGTCCTTGTTTCCAGGGACCTGTAAGGACAGTGAGTGAATTGTCCTTGTGCTATATTGTGCTTAAAAAAAACATTTATTCTAGGGACAGAAAACTGTAGGTAGGGAGAGTGTCAGTTTATTTCACTCTGCAAGTCCTTGTTTCCAGGGACCTGGAAGGACAGTGAGTGAATTGTCCTTGTGCTATATTGTGATTAAAAAAAACATTTTTTCTAGGGACAGAAAACTGTAGGTAGGGAGAGTGTTTTTTTTCTTTCACTCTGCAAATCCTTGTTTCCAGGGACCTGTAAGGACAGTGAGTGAATTGTCCTTGTGCTATATTGTGCTTAAAAAAACATTTATTCTAGGGACAGAAAACTGTAGGTAGGGAGAGTGTCAGTTTATTTCACTCTGCAAGTCCTTGTTTCCAGGGACCTGTAAGGACAGTGAGTGAATTGTCCTTGTGCTATATTGTGATTAAAAAAAACATTTTTTTCTAGGGACAGAAAACTGTAGGTAGGGAGAGTGTTTTTTTTCTTTCACTCTGCAAGTCCTTGTTTCCAGGGACCTGTAAGGACAGTGAGTGAATTGTCCTTGTGCTATATTGTGATTAAAAAAAACATTTTTTCTAGGGACAGAAAACTGTAGGTAGGGAGAGTGTTTTTTTTCTTTCACTCTGCAAGTCCTTGTTTCCAGGGACCTGTAAGGACAGTGAGTGAATTGTCCTTGTGCTATATTGTGCTTAAAAAAAACATTTATTCTAGGGACAGAAAACTGTAGGTAGGGAGAGTGTCAGTTTATTTCACTCTGCAAGTCCTTGTTTCCAGGGACCTGGAAGGACAGTGAGTGAATTGTCCTTGTGCTATATTGTGATTAAAAAAAAAACATTTTTTCTAGGGACAGAAAACTGTAGGTAGGGAGAGTGTCAGTTTATTTCACTCTGCAAGTCCTTGTTTCCAGGGACCTGGAAGGACAGTGAGTGAATTGTCCTTGTGCTATATTGTGATTAAAAAAAACATTTTTTCTAGGGACAGAAAACTGTAGGTAGGGAGAGTGTTTTTTTTCTTTCACTCTGCAAGTCCTTGTTTCCAGGGACCTGTAAGGACAGTGAGTGAATTGTCCTTGTGCTATATTGTGATTAAAAAAAACATTTATTCTAGGGACAGAAAACTGTAGGTAGGGAGAGTGTTTTTTTTCTTTCACTCTGCAAGTCCTTGTTTCCAGGGACCTGTAAGGACAGTGAGTGAATTGTCCTTGTGCTATATTGTGCTTAAAAAAAACATTTATTCTAGGGACAGAAAACTGTAGGTAGGGAGAGTGTTTTTTTTCTTTCACTCTGCAAGTCCTTGTTTCCAGGGACCTGTAAGGACAGTGAGTGAATTGTCCTTGTGCTATATTGTGCTTAAAAAAAACATTTATTCTAGGGACAGAAAACTGTAGGTAGGGAGAGTGTCAGTTTATTTCACTCTGCAAGTCCTTGTTTCCAGGGACCTGGAAGGACAGTGAGTGAATTGTCCTTGTGCTATATTGTGATTAAAAAAAACATTTTTTCTAGGGACAGAAAACTGTAGGTAGGGAGAGTGTTTTTTTTCTTTCACTCTGCAAGTCCTTGTTTCCAGGGACCTGTAAGGACAGTGAGTGAATTGTCCTTGTGCTATATTGTGCTTAAAAAAAATATTTTTTCTAGGGACAGAAAACTGTAGGTAGGGAGAGTGTCAGTTTCTTTCACTGTGAAAGTCCTTGTTTCAAGGGACAGAGAAGGACACCTGAAGGTAGCCCTTATTGCTTTTTTCCCATCTCCCTGCAGCCCATCTATTAGAATGTCTGGAAGGCAAACAAGGAGAGGCAGACAGTCAGGAGGCAATAAAAGAGGGCAAGCAGGCTCTGTGTCTGGGGGCAACAGTGCTGGTCGTGGACGCGGTGCATTGTCATCAGCACATGGCCATGGGACACGCTTGTCCTTCTTTTCGGCAGCTGGACATGTTGAGCCACATCATGCCGAAGACTTGGTAGAGTGGATGACCAAGCCCTCCTCCTCCTCCTCATCCTCTCTCACCCAGGCTCAGGGTACTGGAAAAGCAGCTGCCAAAGCGTCGTCTTCCCTGGTATCAATGTCAGACAAATCATCAGTCACTCCTTCCCTAGACCCACCATGTCCTCCTCCTGAGGAGTCCCCCGAACTGTTTCAGCACAGTGTTGGGTACATGCTCCAGGAGGATGCCCAGCGTTTCGAAGGGTCTGATGATGAAACCCAGCTAGAGGAAGGCAGTAGCGTGAGAGCAGACAGAGGGGATGCTCAAGAAGGACACCAATCTGGCAGTCATGTTCCAGCAGCTGCAGCATACTGCCAGATTGGCTCCAGTGATGAGGAGGGAGGGGATGATGAGGTCACTGACTCCACGTGGGTGCCTAATAGGAGAGAGGAGGAGGAGGAGGATGAGGAGGAGGCACATCTCCAACGAGGCAGGATGCCCTTTGGTGGCCAGCGTAAGGGCAGTACACCGACGGAATCACACCGCAGAGCTCCGCCTGTGCAGGGCGCTGCCTCTGCCCGTCATTCAAAAAGTTCTTTGGTGTGGGCCTTTTTTGAGGCTAGTGCATCAGATCGCACAGCTGCTGTTTGCAACATATGTCTCAAGCGTATATCGCGTGGCCAAAACATCAGCCGCTTGGGTACCACATGCCTGACCAGACATATGTTGACCTGCCATGCAGCTCGTTGGCAAGCCTACCTCAAAGACCCACACCAAAGAACAAAGCGGACCTCTCCTTGCACCGCATCAGCTGGGATCTCCAACCCCACTATAACTTCAGTCCTCTCTGAAACATGCACTGAGAGGAATGAAGGTGTAGAATTAGGTGTGTCACAGCCAAGTACTTGCGCCCACTCTGCTAGCAGTACACCGACGTCCGATTCTAGCAGGCAAATTTCCCTGCCCCAGCTGCTGGACCGTCGAAAGAAGTTCACTCCCAGCCATCCACATGCCCAGCGGTTGAATGCTAGCTTGGCTAAATTGCTAGCGCTTCAACTGCTGCCTTTTCAGTTGGTAGACTCGGCCCCCTTCCGTGAGTTTGTGCAATGTGCGGTTCCTCAGTGGCAGGTTCCCAAACGCCACTTTTTCTCACGGAAGGCTATTCCGGCTCTCTACCGGCATGTGGAAGGCAATGTCTTGGCCTCGCTGGACAGGGCGGTCAGCGGTAAGGTGCATATTACCGCTGACTCATGGTCCAGCAGGCATGGACAGGGACGTTACCTTTCTTTCACGGCCCATTGGGTCACTCTTTTGGCAGCTGGGAAGGATTCAGGACAAGGTGCAGTAGTGTTGGAGGTTGTCCCACCGCCACGCCTCCAAAATGCTACTACTGGTTGTGACACACCTCTCTCCTCCACCCCCTCCTCTTCTTCTTCCTCCATGGCCTCTTCCTGTGGTTTGTCCTATGAACCAGCGGTGCTCCGTAGCCGTTCACGGGGCTACGCAAGTACGCAGGCAAAAAGATGCCATGCCGTGCTTGCGCTGGTGTGTTTGGGGGACAGAAGCCACACTGGGGCAGAGGTCCTGTCTGCTCTGCAGGGCCAGGCCGAGAGGTGGTTGACGCCACGCCAGCTTAAGCCAGGAATGGTGGTTTGCGACAATGGCACCAACCTCCTCTCCGCCCTCCGACAGGGACAACTGACCCATGTGCCCTGTGTGGCTCACGTCCTTAACCTGGTGGTGCAGCGCTTCTTGGGCAGGTACCCGGGCTTACAGGATGTCCTGAGGCAGGCCAGGAAAGTCTGTGTGCATTTCCGCAGATCTTATAATGCCAGTGCTCGCCTGGCTGAGCTGCAAAAGGAGTTGAACCTGCCCAAGAACCGCCTTATATGTGACATGCCCACCAGGTGGAACTCAACGTTGGCCATGCTGCAGCGGCTGCACACGCAGCAGAGGGCCATCAATGAGTACCTGTGCGACTACGGCACCAGGACAGGGTCAGGGGAGCTTGGTTTTTTTTCTCCACGCCAGTGGGGCATGATCAGGGATGCATGCACTGTCCTGGCACCATTTGAGGAGGCCACGAGGATGGTGAGCAGTGACAGTGCATGCATCAGTGACACTGTACCTCTTGTCCACCTGTTGGAGCACACGCTGCGTGGAATAATGGACAGGGCACTTGAGGCAGAACAGAGGCAGGAAGAGGAGGACTTCCTTGCCTCTCAAGGCCCCCTTTACCCAGACAGTGTTCCTTCTGTCCCACCCATCGCACAGGAAGAGGAGGAGGAGGAGGAGGATTGTGTCAGCATGGAGGTGGAGGCTGGCACTCAGCATCATCAGCAGCAGTCTTTTAGGGATGATTTACAGTCCCAAGAAACCAGTGGACTTGTACGTGGCTGGGAGGAGGTGGCTGCGGATCATGTCGTCCTTAGTGACCCAGAGGACTCCGGAGCGAATGCCTCAGCAAACCTACGCTGCAATGCCTCCCTGATCCTGCAAAGTCTGCGGAAGGATCCTCGTATTCTTCGGATCAAGGAGAGGGACCATTACTGGCTGGCCACTCTCCTTGATCCACGGTACAAGGGTAAGGTTGCGGACCTTATGTTACCGTCGCAGAGGGAGCAGAGGATGAGACAACTCCGGGAGGCCTTGCAGAAAGGTCTGTGCAACGCGTTCCCAGAGACTGGGAGGTTGCAAACTCCTGGTCCTGGACAACGAGTTGCTGAGGCTTCGGCCAGTCAAAGAAGGAGCGGTGGGGAAGGTGGCCGTCTGACCGATGCGTTCAGACAATTCTTTAGTCCGCAGCCCCAAAGTATGATCGGTTCCAGCAACCATCGCCAGCGTCTGATAAACATGGTCCAGGAATATCTAGGGGCAAGGTCAGACTTGGACACCTTCCCCACCGAAAATCCTCTGGCTTACTGGGTCTTGAGGATGGATCACTGGCCAGAGCTTGCACAGTATGCAATTGAGCTACTGGCCTGTCCTGCATCCAGCGTTCTTTCGGAACGCACATTCAGTGCTGCTGGAGGATTTGTCACGGATCACAGGGTGCGCCTGTCCACCGACTCGGTTGATCGACCGACTTTCATCAAGATGAACCAGTCTTGGATCACCACCAGCTACCACACACCTGATGCTGATATAACAGACTAATTGATTTTAACATGTCACATCCCTTCAAGACTGATGCTGATGCTGAGTGCCTGTGCTGTTATGTTGACTGGCTATCCTCCTCCTCCGAGTCCTCAATGATACGATTGATGATGATAGCTTGTAAGATCATTTTTGTTTATGGGTGCCGCCACCAGTGCCTAACGCCCAATTTTTCAGCCCCTGTTTAACAGGGGCGTGTAATTACAATTTTTGAAGCAATACTTTGCAACAGGGCTCATTGCTGTGCTCCAAGTACAGTATCTGTGAGGAGTTGCAGTGTTGTGCCACCAGTGCCTAAGGCCCAATTTTTCAGCCCCTGTTTAACAGGGGCGTGTCATTACAATTTTTGAAGCAATACTTTGCAACAGGGCTCATTGCTGTGCTCCAAGTACAGTATCTGTGAGGAGTTGCAGTGTTGTGCCACCAGTGCCTAAGGCCCAATTTTTCAGCCCCTGTTTAACAGGGGCGTGTCATTACAATTTTTGAAGCAATACTTTGCAACAGGGCTCATTGCTGTGCTCCAAGTACAGTATCTGTGAGGGGTTGCAGTGTTGTGCCACCAGTGCCTAAGGCCCAATTTTTCAGCCCCTGTTCAACAGGGGCATGTAATTACAATTCTTGATCTAATAATTCACAGCAGGGCCCATTGCTGCACCCACCAAGAGTAACTGTCAGGGCTTACAGTGTTGTGGCACCAGCACCACCATCAAAGGCCCAATTTTTACTACCACTGTTCAACAATTATATGTAATTAAAATTCCTGATATAATAGTTGACAGCAGGGCGTTCCAGCACCAACCAAGAGTAACTGAGTGCTTACAGTGTTGTGCCAACACCAACAACTAAGGGGCCTATTTCTGCAGAGTATATACGGCAGGTCCCTACTTTCAAACATCCAACTTACAAACGACTCCTACTTGCAAACGCAAGAAGACAACAGGAAGTGAGAGGAAATCTACCACTAGGAAGGAAAATTCTCTCCTGTAAGAATAAATATGGGAGAAAGGTGTCTCCTCTGTACTGATGCTTTATCAGCAATCCTTGTTTCAAGAAAAACACCACATTTCAAAAACAGTTGTCATTGGGACGGAAAGTGAGGTGAAATGTTCTGAACAGGGGCACAGACAGCAAAACAAATGTTACAGGGGTGATAACCCTTACCTATGTTTTCCAAAAAGTTTAAAAATAGATTTTTGGTCTGGAGCTACACTTCAACAATGTACCTGTTCAAAATTACAAACAGATTCTACATAAGAACAAACCTACAGTCCCTGTCTTGTATGCACCGCCTGTATAGGGCTGTTCAGAGTATATAGGGCCTTTTTTATTTTATGTGCGGGGTTCCCCTTAATATCCATACAAGACCCAAAGGGGCTGGTAATGGGCTGGGGTAGGGGGGGGGTCATGGGGTAGCTATGCCATTTTTCTTAAAGAATTTCATCCATATTACCGGGACCAGACATTACATTAAAGCCGCAAGCAGTTTTAAATGGCTTTTTTTTCCTTTAGAAGTGTCATTTTGTGCAGGGACAGTTCTAAACACGGGAAACACGTGGCACTTCACAGGCATACTTTAGACACCCCCCAGGTACAATATTTAAAGGAATATTTGACTTTTTTTTTTTCACTTTATGCATCATTAAAATGACTGCTCCCGAAAAACGACCGTTTTTAAAACTTCTTTTTGCATTGATACATGTCCCCTGGTGCAGAACCCGGGTTCCCAAACCCTTTTTAGGACAATAACATGCATAATAGTTGTTATAATTAGCACTTTAGAATTCGAACGTTCGCATCCATTGTATTTAATAGGGTTCTAATGTTCGTTCGAACTTTCGGTCCGTTCGCGGGTTCTGGTGCGAACCGAACCCGGGGGTGTTCGGCTCATCACTAATCTCCACCTCTCTATGGTTGCCTACCCCTGGTCTACGGGATCTACGGCGCGCACTCATGCCCGATACTCGGATGTGCAGGATGTTGTATACTCTATATACTGTACATGATCCTGCAGAGCGCGGCCGCCCTGTGGCAATAAAACTGCTACATGTAGTGGCCCGACACCAATCAATAGTCCCCCTAAATTACCCCTGGTCTCTATCATTTTGGGGAATCCCTACTACCCCTGATATCCCAGGGATCATTTAGGGGGACTGAAGGGGGTTGGGATAATAAAATAATACAATATAATTTTGTAGGACACATAACATTTTCTTTTGGAGATATTCTCTCTATTTTCTTTATTTGTTTATTCAATCCATAACAAAAGAAAAAGGGGGACCGGAGAATAACAAGTTAATTTACGAAAAATGTTACTTTGTATCTGTCTATCTCTTATTTGCTCAATGTTTATAAACAATGTTACTTTGTCTCTCTATATCTCCTGTCTGTACAATGTTTATAAACATTGTTACATTGTATCCTTCTATCTCCGGTCTGATCAATGTTTATAAACATTTTACGTTGTATCTCTCTATCTCCTATCTGATCAATGTTTATAAACAATGTTACTTTGTATCTCTCTATCTCCTGTCTGATCAATGTTTATAAACAATGTTACTTTGTATCTCTCTATCTCCTGTCTGATCAATGTTTATAAACAATGTTACTTTGTATCTCTCTATCTCTTGTCTGGTCAATGCTTATAAACAATGTTACTCTGTATCTCTCTATTTCAGTCGGATCAATGTTTAGAAACATAGAAACATTGTTACTTTGTATCTCTATAAACATTGACCAGACAGGAGATAGAGAGATACAAAGTAACATTGTTTATAAACATTGACCAGACAGGAGATAGAGAGATACAAAGTAACATTGTTTATAAACATTGACCAGACAGGAGATATACAAAGTAACATTGTTTCTCTCTCTATCTCCCATCTGATCAATGTTTATAAACAATGTTACTTTGTATCTCTCTATCTCCTGTCTGATCAATGTTTATAAACAATGTTACTCTGTATCTCTCTATCTCCCATCTGATCAATGTTTATAAACAATGTTACTTTGCATCTCATTAGCTCCTGTCTGATCAATGTTTATAAACAATGTTACTTTGTATCTCTCTATCTCCTGCCTGATCAATGTTTATAAACAATGCTAGTTTGTATCTCTCTAGCTCCTGTCTGATCAATGTTTATAAACAATGTTACTTTGCATTTCTCTTTCTCCCATCTGATCAATGTTTATAAACAATGTTACTTTGTATCTCTCTATCTCCTGTCTGATTAATGTTTATAAACAAAGCAGAAGGACGGTGTATGCCCTGTACACTTCACGGAATTTGTTTGGGGTGTGTGTAGTCTATATTGTGTGTCCACAACTGTTAAAAAAAAAAGAAAACAGATTCCGAGCCAATTTGAATAATGGGAACTGAGGGCATTAGAAGAATTCCAGCCTCCTCTTTACCAGACTGAGCAACGGTGAGGCAGTAATTATCACTTTAGCTGTTCACCCCTCACAATCAGGAGGTGGTAAAGGTGATAATTGATGATATCACAATCTCAGCAACCTCTTTTACCACAAAGTATTCGGCTTAAAATTAGACTAAAAATCTTAAAGTGTAACTCTAGCTAAAACCATTTTAGTTTATAGATGGGGGTTGAGATGGGTTAGAATCTCGTCAGGTTTTATTGCTGTCCATGTCCCCACTAGGTGGATTTTTATTTATTTACTGTATATACTCGAGTATAAGCCGACCAGAATATAAGCCGAGGCACCGAATTTTACCACAAAAAACTGGGAAAATTTATTGACTTGAGTATAAGCCTAGGGTGTCCATCTGCATGCCTCACTGTGCCTCACTGTGTCCATCTGCATGCCTCACTGTGCCCATGCCTCACTGTGCCTCACTGTGCCCATGCCTCACTGTGCCCATGCCTCACTGTGCCTCACTGTGTCCATCTGCATGCCTCACTGTGCCCATGCCTCACTGTGCCTCACTGTGCCCATGCCTCACTGTGCCCATGCCTCACTGTGCCTCACTGTGCCCATGCCTCACTGTGTCTCACTGTGCCCATGCCTCACTGTGCCTCACTGTGCCCATGCCTCACTGTGTCTCACTGTGCCAATGCCTCACTGTGCCTCACTGTGCCCATGCCTCACTGTGCCCATAGCTCACTGTCAGAGGCGGCTTCAGGCTTTGTGAGGCCTTAGACAAAACTTAAACATGAGGCCCCCACTCACACCCATAATGGGGAAAATAATTCAAGCAAGAAAAATGGCTTCAGAAAATGCACGGGTCTAGCACACAGGTGATCAGCACCACTTCCAGGGCACCCTCCTCACCCATCAGACATATTCAGCCAATGCAAGAGGGGGGAGAGAGGGGAGGTGAGAAATAGAGAGGGGTAATAGAGAGATCCAATGATGCCGACATTAGTATTGATCACAGGTAAATTAGGCGGCCGCGAGGCCCCTGTGAGTGTGAGGCCTTAGGCAACCGCCTAATTTGCCTAATTAGAGAGCCGCCTCTGCTCACTGTCACTGTGCCCATGCCTCACTGTGCCCATAGCTCACTGTCACTGTGCCCATGCCTCACTGTCACTGCCCATGGCTCACTGTCACTGTGCCCAATCTCCCTACCTGATCTCCGGCTCTGTGTGACTAGACTGACGTTTAACATGGGAGTCTATGGAAGGGGTGCCCAGCTTTGAAAAATCGGTGCTCCCCGGCCGTAGGTCTCCTGGACAACAAACTTTGCACACTTGTAGATAAAGAGTGGGGCTACATGTGTGCCAAGTCTGGAGTCCAGAGGACCTAGGGACGGCCAGTAATGCATCCCCAAAATCACTGGAGAAATGACCATTTAACATTGAAGTCCATAGAAGGGGTGCCCAGCTTTGAAAAATCGGTGCTCCCCGGCCGTAGGTCCCCCAGACAACAAACTTTGCACACATGTAGAGAAAGAGTGAAGATACATGTGTGCCAAGTTTGCGGTCCAGGGGACCTACAGCTGGCCCGGGATCAGGTGCACAAATTTGAAAATGGTCACAGACTCGAGTATAAGCCGAGGGGGGCATTTTCAGCACAAAAAATGTGCTGAAAAACTCGGCTTATACTCGAGTATATACCGTATGTTTTAACCCTTTGTCCTGGTGACACATCTGGTATTGACAAGAAATCTCTCCAAAGTGAAGGAAAATCACACTTTTGACAGTTCATGTCTCTGACATATACCGCAGCGCTGTACAGAGACCACTGAGCCGGTCACATCAGTCTCTGTACTAGAGGAGCTTACACTCTAATGTCCCCCCCACAGTAAAACACCATTATTATTATATATTTATATAGCTCTGACATATTCCACAGCGATGTACATTGTGCACTGGGCCATTCACATCAGTCTCCGCACCAGAGGAGCTTACACTCTAATGCCCCCCCCCCCACAGTCACACACTATTATTATAATACATTTATATAGCTCTGACATATACCGCAGTGCTGTACAGAGATCACTGAGCCATTCACATCAGTCTCTGTACCAGAGGAGCTTACACTCTAATGCACCAGAGGAGCTCACACTCTAATGTTTCCAACACTGTCTACTATGATTATGTTGTGTTGATTTTGCTTCCTGTAGGTACGCTGTCTGCCGGTTGGAAGGTGATGTCTCCAGGTGACCTACTTATTCAGAAGAGGAAGATGATCGATGGTGACACAAAGTGTAGTCACAAATTGGATGTGGAGGACAATACTTGTTACCGCCTGTCACTACTTATCAGCGCGGTTCTTCTTCTAATCGCACGCCGTGTCCTTCTAAGTATCCAAACGCACTCTCTAATATCCAGGCATGGCGGCCCGCACCGCGCCACAAACAGCGTCTAAATCAAACGTGTTAGAAGTCACTGGAAGCTCTCTGTTTTTTTTTTTTTTTTTTGGGGGGGGGGGGGGTTTGCCTTTCTCCTAATAAGCTCAAAAAAAATTAAAAAATAAATAAAATAGGAACAGCACACAATTCAAAAATAAATAAATAAAAAATCATCAAAGCCCCATCACACAGCTTTGAATCAGCTAGGCGTCCTGAGACAATCGCATGTCAGAAATGTACAGATGAAAAAAGGCAAAACAGCGAGGCTTCCCGAACAAAGAAGGTTCTGCTTAAAGGGCAAGAGGATAATAAAACAGGAAGAGCCTTTTATCAAAAAGAGCTCATCAAGGCATTTTACAAACCACCTGAATGAAGGTGAAGGAGTGGATCTGGTTGGATCAAAGCACTCGAGTCACCACTGATTGCAGCCAGGCCTACAAATTGGGGCTGGAGCAGATCCTAATATCACGCTGATCTCCAAATCCAACATAAATATCTTCACTCATCTATATGTAGGTGGAGAGAGACTTATTTCTGACCTTTAGCCATATACATTATATATACATACAATACATAGAGAGAGAGAGAGAGAGAGAAAAGAATTAGAAAAGAATTAGAGTGGAGTCTCTCTCACACATTATTGTATATATAGATAGGACTTCACTTTTTTTGCTCGCTTCCCCTCTCTCCCTCACACCTTCTTCATCTCTCCCTCTCTATATTCGCCTCACTTTCTTTACCTCACCTCTTATGCTTTCTTTCTTCTACCTCTATTTAATATATATATCAGAAAGGAATATGTCTCTCTCCCACCCTCTTCCCTCTTGCTTAGAACCCTTAGAAACATTCATTCCTGCATTTCTTCCTACCAAATACCAGGGTTCTTTTTTTTTTTTAACTTAACTTAACTTATATATATATAAATGTGGAAACTTTTTGAAGACCCCCTTGTATACTTCAGAATTAACTCTTTTTTTATTTACTTCACTTTCTTCCTTCCTTCCTTCTGTCCTTTCTTCCTCTCCTTCCTTTGTTCCCTACATCCTTCATCAACCTCCCTCAGTCCATTTCATTCGTCCATCCTTCTTTCCTTTCTCCCACACTCCCTTCCTACTGCTAATTCCTTCCTTCTTTTCTTCCTTCTGCTAATTCCTCCCTTCTTTTCTTCCTTCTCCTTTTTCCTTCCTGCCTTATGTCCTTTTCTCCTCTATCTGCCTCAGTTCTTTCTTACTTCCTTTCCCCATTCTGCTCCCTCCTTCCTTGGTCTCCTTCCTCTTCTTCCTTCCTTGTTGTCTTCCTTTTTTTCTTTCATCCTCTTCAATAGTGATGAGCCGAACACCCCCGGGTTCGGTTCGCACCAGAACCCGCGAACGGACCGAAAGTTCGTACGAACATTAGAACCCTATTAAATACAATGGATGCGAACGTTCGAATTCTAAAGTGCTAATTATAACAACTATTATGCATGTTATTGTCCTAAAAAGGGTTTGGGAACCCGGGTTCTGCACCAGGGGACATGTATCAATGCAAAAAGAAGTTTTAAAAACGGTCGTTTTTCGGGAGCAGTCATTTTAATGATGCATAAAGTGAAAAAAAAAAAAGTCAAATATTCCTTTAAATATCGTACCTGGGGGGTGTCTAAAGTATGCCTGTGAAGTGCCACGTGTTTCCCGTGTTTAGAACTGTCCCTGCACAAAATGACACTTCTAAAGGAAAAAAAAGCCATTTAAAACTGCTTGCGGCTTTAATGTAATGTCTGGTCCCGGTAATATGGATGAAAATCTTTAAGAAAAATGGCATAGCTACCCCATGACCCCCCCCCCCCTACCCCAGCCCATTACCAGCCCCTTTGGGTCTTGTATGGATATTAAGGGGAACCCCGCATATAAAATAAAAAAGGCCCTATATACTCTGAACAGCCCTATACAGGCGGTGCATACAAGACAGGGACTGTAGGTTTGTTCTTATGTAGAATCTGTTTGTAATTTTGAACAGGTACATTGTTGAAGTGTAGCTCCAGCCCAAAAATCTATTTTTAAACTTTTTGGAAAACATAGGTAAGGGTTATCACCCCTGTAACATTTGTTTTGCTGTCTGTGCCCCTGTTCAGAACATTTCACCTCACTTTCCGTCCCAATGACAACTGTTTTTGAAATGTGGTGTTTTTCTTGAAACAAGGATTGCTGATAAAGCATCAGTACAGAGGAGACACCTTTCTCCCATATTTATTCTTACAGGAGAGAATTTTCCTTCCTAGTGGTAGATTTCCTCTCACTTCCTGTTGTCTTCTTGCGTTTGCAAGTAGGAGTCGTTTGTAAGTTGGATGTTTGAAAGTAGGGACCTGCCGTACATACTCTGCAGAAATAGGCCCCTTAGTTGTTGGTGTTGGCACAACACTGTAAGCACTCACAGTTACTCTTGGTTGGTGCTGGAACGCCCTGCTGTCAACTATTATATCAGGAATTTTAATTACATATAATTGTTGAACAGTGGTAGTAAAAATTGGGCCTTTGATGGTGGTGCTGGTGCCACAACACTGTAAGCCCTGACAGTTACTCTTGGTGGGTGCAGCAATGGGCCCTGCTGTGAATTATTAGATCAAGAATTGTAATTGCATGCCCCTGTTGAACAGGGGCTGAAAAATTGGGCCTTTCGTGGTGGTGGTGGTGGTGGTGGTGTTGCCACAACACTGTAAGCCCTCAGAGTTACTCTTGGTGGGTGCAGGAATGGGCCCTGCTGTGAATTATTAGATCAAGAATTGTAATTACATGCCCCTTTTGAACAGGGGCTGAAAAATTGGGCCTTTCGTGGTGGTGGTGGTGGTGGTGGCGTTGCCACAACACTGTAAGCCCTCAGAGTTACTCTTGGTGGGTGCAGCAATGGGCCCTGCTGTGAATTATTAGATCAAGAATTGTAATTGCATGCCCCTGTTGAACAGGGGCTGAAAAATTGGGCCTTAGGCACTGGTGGCACAACACTACAACCCCTCACAGATACTGTACTTGGAGCACAGCAATGAGCCCTGTTGCAAAGTATTGCTTCAAAAATTGTAATGACACGCCCCTGTTAAACAGGGGCTGAAAAATTGGGCCTTAGGCACTGGTGGCACAACACTACAACCCCTCACAGATACTGTACTTGGAGCACAGCAATGAGCCCTGTTGCAAAGTGTTGCTTCAAAAATTGTAATGACACGCCCCTGTTAAACAGGGGCTGAAAAATTGGGCCTTAGGCACTGGTGCCACAACACTCCAACCCCTCACAGATACTGTACTTGGAGCACAGCAATGAGCCCTATGGCAAATTATTGCTAAAAAAATTGTAATTACACGCCCCTGTAAAACAGGGGCTGAAAAATTGGGCCTTAGCCACTGGTGGCGGCACCCATAAACAAAAATGATCTTCCAAGCTATCATCATCAATCGTATCATTGAGGACTCGGAGGAGGAGGATAGCCAGTCAACATAACAGCACAGGCACTCAGCATCAGCATCAGTCTTGAAGGGATGTGACATGTTAAAATCAATTAGTCTGTTATATCAGCATCAGGTGTGTGGTAGCTGGTGGTGATCCAAGACTGGTTCATCTTGATGAAAGTCAGACGATCAACCGAGTCGGTGGACAGGCGCACCCTGTGATCCGTGACAAATCCTCCAGCAGCACTGAATGTGCGTTCCGAAAGAACGCTGGATGCAGGACAGGCCAGTAGCTCAATTGCATACTGTGCAAGCTCTGGCCAGTGATCCATCCTCAAGACCCAGTAAGCCAGAGGATTTTCGGTGGGGAAGGTGTCCAAGTCTGACCTTGCCCCTAGATATTCCTGCACCATGTTTATCAGACGCTGGCGATGGTTGCTGGAACCGATCATACTTTGGGGCTGCGGACTAAAGAATTGTCTGAACGCATCGGTCAGACGGCCACCTTCCCCACCGCTCCTTCTTTGACTGGCCGAAGCCTCAGCAACTCGTTGTCCAGGACCAGGAGTTTGTAACCTCCCAGTCTCTGGGAACGCGTTGCACAGACCTTTCTGCAAGGCCTCCCGGAGTTGTCTCATCCTCTGCTCCCTCTGCGAAGGTAACATAAGGTACGCAACCTTACCCTTGTACCGTGGATCAAGGAGAGTGGCCAGCCAGTAATGGTCCCTCTCCTTGATCCGAAGAATACGAGGATCCTTCCGCAGACTTTGCAGGATCAGGGAGGCCATGCAGCGTAGGTTTGCTGAGGCATTCGCTCCGGAGTCCTCTGGGTCACTAAGGACCACATGATCCGCAGCCACCTCCTCCCAGCCACGTACAAGTCCACTGGTTTCTTGGGACTGTAAATCATCCCTAAAAGACTGCTGCTGACGATGCTGAGTGCCAGCCTCCACCTCCATGCTGACACAATCCTCCTCCTCCTCCTCCTCCTCCTCCTCTTCCTCTTCCTGTGCGATGGGTGGGAGAGAAGGAACACTGTCTGGGTAAAGGGGGCCTTGAGAGGCAAGGAAGTCCTCCTCTTCCTGCCTCTGTTCTGCCTCAAGTGCCCTGTCCATTATTCCACGCAGCGTGTGCTCCAACAGGTGGACAAGAGGTACAGTGTCACTGATGCATGCACTGTCACTGCTCACCATCCTCGTGGCCTCCTCAAATGGTGCCAGGACAGTGCATGCATCCCTGATCATGCCCCACTGGCGTGGAGAAAAAAAACCAAGCTCCCCTGACCCTGTCCTGGTGCGTAGTCGCACAGGTACTCATTGATGGCCCTCTGCTGCGTGTGCAGTCGCTGCAGCATGGCCAACGTTGAGTTCCACCTGGTGGGCATGTCACATATAAGGCGGTTCTTGGGCAGGTTCAACTCCTTTTGCAGCTCAGCCAGGCGAGCACTGGCATTATAAGATCTGCGGAAATGCACACAGACTTTCCTGGCCTGCCTCAGGACATCCTGTAAGCCCGGGTACCTGCCCAAGAACCGCTGCACCACCAGGTTAAGGACGTGAGCCACACAGGGCACATGGGTCAGTTGTCCCTGTCGGAGGGCGGAGAGGAGGTTGGTGCCATTGTCGCAAACCACCATTCCTGGCTTAAGCTGGCGTGGCGTCAACCACCTCTCGGCCTGGCCCTGCAGAGCAGACAGGACCTCTGCCCCAGTGTGGCTTCTGTCCCCCAAACACACCAGCGCAAGCACGGCATGGCATCTTTTTGCCTGCGTACTTGCGTAGCCCCGTGAACGGCTACGGAGCACCGCTGGTTCATAGGACAAACCACAGGAAGAGGCCATGGAGGAAGAAGAAGAGGAGGGGGTGGAGGAGAGAGGTGTGTCACAACCAGTAGTAGCATTTTGGAGGCGTGGCGGTGGAAAAACCTCCAACACTACTGCACCTTGTCCTGCATCCTTCCCAGCTGCCAAAAGAGTGACCCAATGGGCCGTGAAAGAAAGGTAACGTCCCTGTCCATGCCTGCTGGACCATGAGTCAGCGGTAATATGCACCTTACCGCTGACCGCCCTGTCCAGCGAGGCCAAGACATTGCCTTCCACATGCCGGTAGAGAGCCGGAATAGCCTTCCGTGAGAAAAAGTGGCGTTTGGGAACCTGCCACTGAGGAACCGCACATTGCACAAACTCACGGAAGGGGGCCGAGTCTACCAACTGAAAAGGCAGCAGTTGAAGCGCTAGCAATTTAGCCAAGCTAGCATTCAACCGCTGGGCATGTGGATGGCTGGGAGTGAACTTCTTTCGACGGTCCAGCAGCTGGGGCAGGGAAATTTGCCTGCTAGAATCGGACGTCGGTGTACTGCTAGCAGAGTGGCCGCAAGTACTTGGCTGTGACACACCTAATTCTACACCTTCATTCCTCTCAGTGCATGTTTCAGAGAGGACTGAAGTTATAGTGGGGTTGGAGATCCCAGCTGATGCGGTGCAAGGAGAGGTCCGCTTTGTTCTTTGGTGTGGGTCTTTGAGGTAGGCTTGCCAACGAGCTGCATGGCAGGTCAACATATGTCTGGTCAGGCATGTGGTACCCAAGCGGCTGATGTTTTGGCCACGCGATATACGCTTGAGACATATGTTGCAAACAGCAGCTGTGCGATCTGATGCACTAGCCTCAAAAAAGGCCCACACCAAGGAACTTTTTGAATGACGGGCAGAGGCAGCGCCCTGCACAGGCGGAGCTCTGCGGTGTGATTCCGTCGGTGTACTGCCCTTACGCTGGCCACCAAAGGGCATCCTGCCTCGTTGGAGATGTGCCTCCTCCTCATCCTCCTCCTCCTCCTCTCTCCTATTAGGCACCCACGTGGAGTCAGTGACCTCATCATCCCCTCCCTCCTCATCACTGGAGCCAATCTGGCAGTATGCTGCAGCTGCTGGAACATGACTGCCAGATTGGTGTCCTTCTTGAGCATCCCCTCTGTCTGCTCTCACGCTACTGCCTTCCTGTAGCTGGGTTTCATCATCAGACCCTTCGAAACGCTGGGCATCCTCCTGGAGCATGTACCCAACACTGTGCTCAAACAGTTCGGGGGACTCCTCAGGAGGAGGACATGGTGGGTCTAGGGAAGGAGTGACTGATGATGAGTCTGACATTGATACCAGGGAAGAGGACGCTTTGGCAGCTGCTTTGCCAGTACCCTGAGCCTGGGTGAGAGAGGATGAGGAGGAGGAGGAGGGCTTGGTCATCCACTCTACCAAGTCTTCGGCATGATGTGGCTCAACATGTCCAGCTGCCGAAAAGAAGGACAAGCGTGTCCCATGGCCATGTGCTGATGACAATGCACCGCGTCCACGACCAGCACTGTTGCCCCCAGACACAGAGCCTGCTTGCCCTCTTTTATTGCCTCCTGACTGTCTGCCTCTCCTTGTTTGCCTTCCAGACATTCTAATAGATGGCCTGCAGGGAGATGGGAAAAAAGCAATAAGGGCTACCTTCAGGTGTCCTTCTCTGTCCCTTTACTTAAGGATTTCTAAATATGGTTGAGGATGATTGCTTTTGCACAGAATAGCACAACGACAATTTCCCTGACTGTCCAAAAAACAAGGATTTCAAAGATGGTTGATGAGGAATGCTTTAGCACACTATAGCACAAGGAGAATTCCCCTCACTTTCCTTCTTTGTCCCTAGAAACAAGGACTCGCACAGTGAAAGAAACTGACACTCTCCCTACCTAGAGTTTTCTGTCCCTAGAAAAAATGTTTTTTTAAAGCACACTATAGCACAAGGAGAATTCCCCTCACTTTCCTTCTTTGTCCCTAGAAACAAGGACTCGCACAGTGAAAGAAACTGACACTCTCCCTACCTAGAGTTTTCTGTCCCTAGAAAAAATGTTTTTTTAAAGCACACTATAGCACAAGGAGAATTCCCCTCACTTTCCTTCTTTGTCCCTAGAAACAAGGACTCGCACAGTGAAAGAAACTGACACTCTCCCTACCTAGAGTTTTCTGTCCCTAGAAAAAATGTTTTTTTAAAGCACACTATAGCACAAGGAGAATTCCCCTCACTTTCCTTCTTTGTCCCTAGAAACAAGGACTCGCACAGTGAAAGAAACTGACACTCTCCCTACCTAGAGTTTTCTGTCCCTAGAAAAAATGTTTTTTTAAAGCACACTATAGCACAAGGAGAATTCCCCTCACTTTCCTTCTTTGTCCCTAGAAACAAGGACTCGCACAGTGAAAGAAACTGACACTCTCCCTACCTAGAGTTTTCTGTCCCTAGAAAAAATGTTTTTTTTAAAGCACACTATAGCACAAGGAGAATTCCCCTCACTTTCCTTCTTTGTCCCTAGAAACAAGGACTCGCACAGTGAAAGAAACTCACACTCTCCCTACCTAGAGTTTTCTGTCCCTAGAAAAAATGTTTTTTTAAAGCACACTATAGCACAAGGAGAATTCCCCTCACTTTCCTTCTTTGTCCCTAGAAACAAGGACTCGCACAGTGAAAGAAACTGACACTCTCCCTACCTAGAGTTTTCTGTCCCTAGAAAAAATGTTTTTTTAAAGCACACTATAGCACAAGGAGAATTCCCCTCACTTTCCTTCTTTGTCCCTAGAAACAAGGACTCGCACAGTGAAAGAAACTGACACTCTCCCTACCTAGAGTTTTCTGTCCCTAGAAAAAATGTTTTTTTTAAAGCACACTATAGCACAAGGAGAATTCCCCTCACTTTCCTTCTTTGTCCCTAGAAACAAGGACTCGCACAGTGAAAGAAACTGACACTCTCCCTACCTAGAGTTTTCTGTCCCTAGAAAAAATGTTTTTTTTAAAGCACACTATAGCACAAGGAGAATTCCCCTCACTTTCCTTCTTTGTCCCTAGAAACAAGGACTCGCACAGTGAAAGAAACTGACACTCTCCCTACCTAGAGTTTTCTGTCCCTAGAAAAAATGTTTTTTTAAAGCACACTATAGCACAAGGAGAATTCCCCTCACTTTCCTTCTTTGTCCCTAGAAACAAGGACTCGCACAGTGAAAGAAACTGACACTCTCCCTACCTAGAGTTTTCTGTCCCTAGAAAAAATGTTTTTTTAAAGCACACTATAGCACAAGGAGAATTCCCCTCACTTTCCTTCTTTGTCCCTAGAAACAAGGACTTGCACAGTGAAAGAAACTGACACTCTCCCTACCTAGAGTTTTCTGTCCCTAGAAAAAATGTTTTTTTAAAGCACACTATAGCACAAGGAGAATTCCCCTCACTTTCCTTCTTTGTCCCTAGAAACAAGGACTCGCACAGTGAAAGAAACTGACACTCTCCCTACCTAGAGTTTTCTGTCCCTAGAAAAAATGTTTTTTTAAAGCACACTATAGCACAAGGAGAATTCCCCTCACTTTCCTTCTTTGTCCCTAGAAACAAGGACTCGCACAGTGAAAGAAACTGACACTCTCCCTACCTAGAGTTTTCTGTCCCTAGAAAAAATGTTTTTTTAAAGCACACTATAGCACAAGGAGAATTCCCCTCACTTTCCTTCTTTGTCCCTAGAAACAAGGACTCGCACAGTGAAAGAAACTGACACTCTCCCTACCTAGAGTTTTCTGTCCCTAGAAAAAATGTTTTTTTAAAGCACACTATAGCACAAGGAGAATTCCCCTCACTTTCCTTCTTTGTCCCTAGAAACAAGGACTCGCACAGTGAAAGAAACTGACACTCTCCCTACCTAGAGTTTTCTGTCCCTAGAAAAAATGTTTTTTTAAAGCACACTATAGCACAAGGAGAATTCCCCTCACTTTCCTTCTTTGTCCCTAGAAACAAGGACTCGCACAGTGAAAGAAACTGACACTCTCCCTACCTAGAGTTTTCTGTCCCTAGAAAAAATGTTTTTTTAAAGCACACTATAGCACAAGGAGAATTCCCCTCACTTTCCTTCTTTGTCCCTAGAAACAAGGACTCGCACAGTGAAAGAAACTGACACTCTCCCTACCTAGAGTTTTCTGTCCCTAGAAAAAATGTTTTTTTAAAGCACACTATAGCACAAGGAGAATTCCCCTCACTTTCCTTCTTTGTCCCTAGAAACAAGGACTCGCACAGTGAAAGAAACTGACACTCTCCCTACCTAGAGTTTTCTGTCCCTAGAAAAAATGTTTTTTTTAAAGCACACTATAGCACAAGGAGAATTCCCCTCACTTTCCTTCTTTGTCCCTAGAAACAAGGACTCGCACAGTGAAAGAAACTGACACTCTCCCTACCTAGAGTTTTCTGTCCCTAGAAAAAATGTTTTTTTAAAGCACACTATAGCACAAGGAGAATTCCCCTCACTTTCCTTCTTTGTCCCTAGAAACAAGGACTCGCACAGTGAAAGAAACTGACACTCTCCCTACCTAGAGTTTTCTGTCCCTAGAAAAAATGTTTTTTTAAAGCACACTATAGCACAAGGAGAATTCCCCTCACTTTCCTTCTTTGTCCCTAGAAACAAGGACTCGCACAGTGAAAGAAACTGACACTCTCCCTACCTAGAGTTTTCTGTCCCTAGAAAAAATGTTTTTTTAAAGCACACTATAGCACAAGGAGAATTCCCCTCACTTTCCTTCTTTGTCCCTAGAAACAAGGACTCGCACAGTGAAAGAAACTGACACTCTCCCTACCTAGAGTTTTCTGTCCCTAGAAAAAATGTTTTTTTAAAGCACACTATAGCACAAGGAGAATTCCCCTCACTTTCCTTCTTTGTCCCTAGAAACAAGGACTCGCACAGTGAAAGAAACTGACACTCTCCCTACCTAGAGTTTTCTGTCCCTAGAAAAAATGTTTTTTTAAAGCACACTATAGCACAAGGAGAATTCCCCTCACTTTCCTTCTTTGTCCCTAGAAACAAGGACTCGCACAGTGAAAGAAACTGACACTCTCCCTACCTAGAGTTTTCTGTCCCTAGAAAAAATGTTTTTTTAAAGCACACTATAGCACAAGGAGAATTCCCCTCACTTTCCTTCTTTGTCCCTAGAAACAAGGACTCGCACAGTGAAAGAAACTGACACTCTCCCTACCTAGAGTTTTCTGTCCCTAGAAAAAATGTTTTTTTTAAAGCACACTATAGCACAAGGAGAATTCCCCTCACTTTCCTTCTTTGTCCCTAGAAACAAGGACTGGCACAGTGAAAGAAACTGACACTCTCCCTACCTAGAGTTTTCTGTCCCTAGAAAAAATGTTTTTTTAAAGCACACTATAGCACAAGGAGAATTCCCCTCACTTTCCTTCTTTGTCCCTAGAAACAAGGACTCGCACAGTGAAAGAAACTGACACTCTCCCTACCTAGAGTTTTCTGTCCCTAGAAAAAATGTTTTTTTAAAGCACACTATAGCACAAGGAGAATTCCCCTCACTTTCCTTCTTTGTCCCTAGAAACAAGGACTCGCACAGTGAAAGAAACTGACACTCTCCCTACCTAGAGTTTTCTGTCCCTAGAAAAAATGTTTTTTTTAAAGCACACTATAGCACAAGGAGAATTCCCCTCACTTTCCTTCTTTGTCCCTAGAAACAAGGACTCGCACAGTGAAAGAAACTGACACTCTCCCTACCTAGAGTTTTCTGTCCCTAGAAAAAATGTTTTTTTAAAGCACACTATAGCACAAGGAGAATTCCCCTCACTTTCCTTCTTTGTCCCTAGAAACAAGGACTCGCACAGTAAAACACACTGACACTCTCCCTACCTATCCTTCTCTTTCCCTAAACTAAAGGAATCCAGGTTAAGCAAGAAAGAAATAAATGTCACTGTCCCTGCCTATGCTTGTCTTTCCCTGCTCCGGAACACACTACACTAGGCCGCCGTGCTGACGGCCTTTTATAGTGTGGGGCGTGTACTAAACACCCTCAGCAATAATTGGCCACAGGCATCCTGCCTGTGGCCAATCATTGCTCTCCTCGCTGCCGGCGCTGTGATTGGCCAAGCATGCGGGGTCACAGTGCATGCTTGGCCAATCACAGCGCCTGGATGACACTGCGATGGCGTAGTGCATTGTGGGCCGTTCGCGTCACTCGAATTTGGCGCGAACGGCCCAAATCGTTCGATCTTCGTCGAACGATCGAACAGCCGATGTTCGAGTCGAACGTATGTTCGACTCGAACACGAAGCTCATCCCTACTCTTCAACCTGCCTCAGCCCTTCACTGATCCTTTCTACCTTCTTCCCTTCCCTTTTCTCCTGCCTCTTCCTCTTTCCTTCTATTCTTCCATTTTTTCTTTCATCCTCCTCAACCTGCCTTAGTACTTCCTCCCTCTCCCTCCCTCCTCCCTTCCTTCACCTACCTCAGTCCATCCATCTATCTTTTCTTCCTTCCACCCTCCCTTATTTTTCATCCTGTCTTTTGTCCTTTCTCACCTTCCTTCCTTCCTTCCTTCCTTCCTTCCTTCCTTCCTTCCTTCCTTCCTTCCTTCCTCCCTCTACTGATCCTTCCCACCTTCTTTCCTTCCTTCTTCTCCTGCCTCTTCCTTCCTTCCATTCTTCCATCTTTTCTTTCATCGTCCTCAACCTGCCTCAGTACTTCCTTCCTTTCCGTCATCTCCCTCCCTCCTTCCTTCCTTCACCTACCTCAGTCCATCCATTTATCTTTTCTTCCTTCCACTATCCCTTATTTTTCATCCTATCTTTTGTCCTTTCTCAGGTTCCTTCCTTCCTCCTTCTACTGATCCTCCCCACCTTCTTTCCTTCCTTCTTCTCCTGCCTCTTCCTTCCTTCCATTCTTCCATCTTTTCTTTCATCATCCTCAACCTGCCTTAGTACTTCCTTTCTTTCCTTCCTCTCCCTTCCTCCTTCCTTCCTTCACCTACCTCAGTCCATCCATCTATCTTTTCTTCCTTTCACCCTCCCTTATTTTTCTTCCTGTCTTTTGTCCTTTCTCGACATGCTTTCTTCCTTTCTTCTTTCCTTCCGCTCCTTCCTTCCTTCCTTTATTTGCTCATTTCTTCCTTCTCTGATCCTTCCCACCTTCTTTCCTTCCTTATTATCCTGCCTCTTCCTCCTTCCTTCTTTTCTTCCATATTTTCTTTCATCCTCTTCCATCTGCTTCAGTCCTTCCCTTCCTTTCTCTTCCATTCCTTTCCTCTTCTTCCTTCCTTCTTCTACCTACCTCAATCCATCTATTTCTTTTTTTTTTCCTTCCTTCCTCCCTTCCACCCTCCTCTTCTCTCCTTCCTGCCTTTTGTCCTTCCTCTACTTGCCTCCTTCCTTCCTTCCTTCATTTGTTCCTTCCTTTCTTTCCTGATCCTTCCAACCTTCTTTCTTTTCTCTTACTTTTTTCCTCTGCTTCAGTCCTTCCCTTCCCTTCATTTTCCTTCCCTTCCTTTCCTCTCCTTCCTTCCTTCTTCTACCTACCTCAATCCATCCATTTCTCTTTTCTTCCTTCCTTCCTGCCTTTTGTTCTTCCTCTACTTGCCTCCTTCTTTTCCTCCTGCCTTCCAATTTCATTCAAATTCTGTAAATTTCTAAACATTTATTTTATGTTTTTTTTATGGTTATTATGGGCAACAATATGCATGTAATGATGTAATGCTTTACCCTGAAGTAGAACTTTTGTTGTTTGTTAGAACCTGCAGAATTATGAATTCAGCAGTGGCGCCGGTTTACCATATAGCTGCCCGTGGACCAGAGCGTTCCCGGCCATCTCTATGACCCTCGGAGGTCGGAAGCTACGTCATGCCGTCACTTCCAGCTCTGGCAGATGTAAACACTGACATTCTTTTATTTTTTTATGCTGGAAAGCCTGAGATGTTTTTCTTTTTTTTTTTTTATCTCAGGCTTTCCATAAAGAGGAGATTTCATTCCCTATACCTCATACAAGGGATGTTTACATTCCTTGTAAGGCCTCTTTCACACGGGACGGATTCGTGAGGATCCGCCCCGTGAACCTCCGTTTGCTCAGCGTGGATCGCTCCGATGATCCTCGCTCAGCCGGTGGATGACAGGGCGGTCCCCGCACTATGGGGGGATCGGATGAACACGGACCATCTGTCTGTGTTCACCCGATCCGCTCTGCAGATGGATTGAAAAATAGGATTTTCCTCCGTCTGCAGAATCGGAGGATTCCGGACCCGGATGAGATCGATTGTCAGCGGATGTTCATCCGCTATCTCATAGGGACCAATGTATTTCCCTTTTTCATCCGTAAACGGACGGATGAAAAAGCGGATATACGGTCCGCATGTGTGAAAGGGGCCTAATAGGAATAAAAGTGATAAAAAACTAAAAAAACTAAAAGGAAAGTGTAAAAAAATAATAATAAAATAAACAAATAAATAATAAAATTGTAAACGCATATGTAAACAGAATTCAAACCACACATGTGAGGAATCGCTGCGATCGTTAGTGTGAGATAAATGTTTCTAACACTAGTCCTCCTTTGTAACTCTAAACTGGTAAGTGGTAACCTGTAAAAATGTTTAAAGCGTCACCTATAGAGATTTTATGTACCATAGTTTGGCACCATTTTACGAGTGGCGTAATTTTAAAGAGTGACATGTTTGGTATCTATTTACTTGGCGTAACATCATCTTTTATATTGTACCACACAATTGGGTTATCTATTGTGCTTTCTTGGATTCAAATTCATTAAAATTTATATTTTTCCAAAAATATTGTGTTTTAAAAATGATTGTGTGATATAAAAAATTCCAACGCCCGCCATTTTTTCCCTAGGGTCTCTGCTAAACAAACATATAATGTTTGGGGGTTTTGAGTAATTTTCTAGCAAAAAAAAAGAAAATATTGATTTTTACATGTAAGAGAGAAATGTCAGAATTGGCTTGGGCTAGAAGTGGTTAAAGAACTAAAATGCAATGAATGAAAGGGGCGGGGCCAGGGACAGTCAGGCCGGGGAAGAAAGGTTCTACACTGCAGAGTGCATGAGCATTATGGGAAATGTAGTTCCAAAACATCTGGGTTGCCAAGGTTCCCCATCATTGGGCTAGACAGTGGTGGCCCATCCATAGGGGGCAGATGGGTTCTGCACCCCTATCCATGCATGGGTTCCAATGGGGGATTTTTTTTTTCTTTTAAGCACATGATTAGAGCCTGAGACTTTAATAGGCTTAAAAAAAAAGGTGGACTACAGTCACAGAGCACTGCACCTTTAGCCCACCCATTTGTGTGACAATAGCGAATTAATACCCATTTCCTCATTGGCTGAAAGGAGAATCTACCCTATTGGCTGAGGGAGGGGAAGGGAGGAGACGCACAGCGAGGACACTGCCGTGATAGCGAGGAGAAGATGTACGGCGAGGACACCGCTGTGATGGTGAGGAGGAGACATATGGCGAGGACACCACTGTGATGGCGAGGAGGAGATGTACGGCAAAGACACTACCGTCATGCAGAGGAGGAGACGTACGGCGAGGACACCGTCGTGATGCAGAGGAGGAGACGTAGGGCGAGGACACCACCGTGATGGCGAGGAGGAGACGTACGACGAAGACACCGCCGTGATGCAGAGAAGGAGACATACGGCGAGGACACCGCCGTGATGCAGAGGAGGAGACATACGGGGAGGACACCGCCTTCATGCCGAGGAGGAGTCATACAGCGAGGACACCGCCATGATGCAGAGGAGGAGACATACAGCGAGGACACCGCCATGATGCCGAGGAGGAGACGTACGGTGAAGACACCGCTGTGATGCCAAAGAGGAGACTATGGCGAGGACGCCGCCGTGATGGCGAGGAGGAGACGTACGGCGAAGACACCACCGTGATGCCAAGAAGGAGACGTACGGCGAGGACACCGCCGTGATGCCGAGGAGGAGACATACGGGGAGGACACCGCCTTCATGCCGAGGAGGAGTCATACAGCGAGGACACCGCCATGATGCTGAGGAGAAGACATACGGGGAGGACACCACTGTGATGCCGAGGAGGAGACGTACGGTGAGGACACAGCCGTGATGCTGAGGAGGAGACATACGGGGAGGACACCGCCGCGATGCCGAGGAGGAGACGTATGGCGAGGACACCGCCGTGATGCCGAGGCTGAGACATACGGGGAGGACACCACTGTGCTGTCGAGGCAGAGAAATACAGGGAGGACACCACTGTGATGCCGAGGAGGAGACATACGGGGAGGACACCACCGTGATGCTGAGGAGGAGATGTACAGCAAGGACACCGCCGTGATGCTGAGGAGGAGATGTACAGCAAGGACACCGCCGTGATGCCGAGGAGGAGAGGTATGGCGAGGACACTGCTGTGATGCCGAGGAGGAGACGTATGGCGAGCACACCGCCGTGATGCCGAGGAGGAGACGTATGGCGAGCACACCGCCGTGATGCCGAGGAGGAGACGTACGGTGAGGACACTGCTGTGATGCCGAGGAGGGGACGTATGGCGAGCACACCGCCGTGATGCCGAGGAGGAGATGTACGTCGAGCACAACGCCTCGATGCCGAGGAGGAGACACAGGGGACGCTGGCCGCCCATCGCCCAGAGGGAACTGCTGCCCGGGGTAAGTGTTGCGGGTGCCCCTTCAAAAAAATATACCACCAGCCGCCACTGGGGCTAGATGATGCTGCACGTCCTCCAGCCAGGAAATGAGGCCGGCTCTGACTTGCCGCAGCTTCTAATGCACATGGTGAGAAGCTCACAGTGTGCAGTGAAATCAGAGTAATTCATTTCAGCCCAGGAGAGCGGCCGCTACAACTGTGCGAGACTGAAAGGAAGGCCAGAGGGAGGATTTAAATGCTTTGCTACGGACTGAGCCTGTGTCCGTTGATGACCTGTCTTTAATCCCTCCATATTTCCAGTCCTGGATATCATTTTTCATCTCAAACTTTTCATAACGGGTGACGCGCGGCCAGCTTGATGCGGCCCATTGACTCCACTCTCTTACGACTGATTTTCATGACTCCGCTGCAATAAAATTAAGTTTAAACGCGCGGCGGGCCCTGGGCAGGGAATATCACCTCCATCCACCAACAGCTTCCTTTTTCTTTTCTTTTAAACAATTCCGAACAAGACATTTGCTAATAGATCGTTAATTCCCGACAGCTCTACTTTTTTTTTATTACGGTGACCACTAAACTTTACAGCATCCCAGCTGGTCCAACAAAGGCATTAAGGCTCCTTTATAATGCCGCTTTTTTTCACGTGAGTTCGTGGGGGGGGGGGGGGGAAGCGTTCTTCGCGGGTCGCTTTCCACGGGAAGAAAACGGTTTGGCTTTGTCTGCCTGGCGAAGACTTCTTTCCATTGTGCGGGTGCCAAAACTTTTTCCGCGGCAGCTGCTGGAACGCTTCTCGCGTCTTCAGAAAGCCATTGTTTTGCGCGCCGCGAGAGGTAGCGGGCGGGATAAAAAAAGACTGGTGCGCTTTGTGCCTTTTTTTTTTTTGTCCTTTCCAAAAGGAAATATACGGCTGATTAAATGCTGAGCTGCACCTGCTAAAGTATAGGTGTCTAAAATCTACAAAGGGCAACGAGATTGGGAACAGACTGCGTGCGTAGTGAGGTGGAAAGCATAAGGCCTCGTTCACACGCACTATAGAGTGCAACCCGGGGTCTCCAAACTTTCCAAACAGAGGGCCAGTTTACCGTCCTTCAGACTTTGAGGGGGCCGGACTGTGGACAGTGTAAGTAGAAAATGCCCTGGCATCAATGGGAGTAAACAATGCCCCATCATTGGTATCAGTGGGGAGAATAAAGCCCCAATGTTGGTATCCTTGGGAAGGAATTGTGTCCCATTAAGGGTGTCAGTGGGAGGAATTGTGCCCCATCATTGGTGTCAGTGGGAGGAATAGTGTCCCATTAAGGGTGTCAGTGGGAGGAATAGTGCTCAATCATTGGTATCAGTGGGAGGAATAGTGCCCCATAATTGATATCAGTGGGAGGAATAGTGCCCCATCATTGGTATGAGTGGGAGGAATAGTGCCCCATCATTGGTGTCAGTGGGAGAAATAGTGTCCCATCATTGGTATCAGTGGGAGGAATAGTGCCCCATCATTAGTATCAGTGGGAGGAATAGTGTCCCATCACTGGTGTCAGTGGGAGGAATAGTGCCCCATCATTAGTATCAGTGGGAGGAATAGTGCCCCATCATTAGTATCAGTGGGAGGAATAGTGCCCCATCACTGGTATCAGTGGAAGGAATAGTGCCCCATCATTGGTGTCAGTGGGAAGAATAGTGCCCCATCATTGGTATTATGGGATGGAATAGTGCCCCATCATTGGTGTCAGTAGGGGAAATTGTGCCCCATCATTGGTGTCAGTAGGAGGAATAGTTCCCCATCATTGGTGTCAGTGGGAGGAATAGTGTCCCGTCATTGGTGTCAGTGGGAGAAATTGTGCCCCATCATTGTTGTCAGTGGGAGTAATAGTGCCCCATCATTGGTGTCAGTGGGAGGAATAGTGTCCCATCACTGGTATCAGTGGAAGGAATAGTGCCCCACCATTAGTATCAGTAGGAGGAATAGTGCCCCATCATTGGTGTCAGTGGGAGGAATAGTGCCCCATCATTGGTGTCAGTGGGAGGAATAGTGCCCCATCATTGGTGTCAGTGGGAGGAATAGTGCCCCATCATTGGTGTCAGTGGGAGGAATAGTGTCCCATCATTGGTGTCAGTGGGAGGAATAGTGCTCCATCATTAGTATCAGTGGGAGGAATAGTGCCCTATCACTGGTATCAGTGGAAGGAATAGTGCCCCACCATTAGTATCAGTGGGAGGAATAGTGCCCCATCATTGGTGTCAGTGGGAGGAATAGTGCCCCATCATTGGTGTCAGTGGGAGGAATAGTGCCCCATCATTGGTGGCAGTGGGAGGAATAGTGCCCTATCACTGGTATCAGTGGAAGGAATAGTGCCCCACCATTAGTATCAGTGGGAGGAATAATGCCCCATCATTGGTGTCAGTGGGAGGAATAGTGCCCCATCATTGGTGTCAGTGGGAGGAATAGTGCCCCATCATTGGTGTCAGTGGGAGGAATAGTGTCCCATCATTGGTGTCAGTGGGAGGAATAGTGTCCCATCATTGGTGTCAGTGGAAGGAATAGTGCCCCACCATTAGTATCAGTGGGAGGAATAGTGCCCTATCACTGGTATCAGTGGAAGGAATAGTGCCCCACCATTAGTATCAGTGGGAGGAATAGTGCCCCATCATTGGTGTCAGTGGGAGGAATAGTGCCCCATCATTGGTGTCAGTGGGAGGAATAGTGCCCCATCATTGGTGGCAGTGGGAGGAATAGTGCCCTATCACTGGTATCAGTGGAAGTAATAGTGCCCCACCATTAGTATCAGTGGGAGGAATAGTGCCCCACCATTAGTATCAGTGGGAGGAATAGTGCCCCATCATTGGTGTCAGTGGGAGGAATAGTGCCCCATCATTGGTGTCAGTGGGAGGAATAGTGCCCCATCATTGGTGGCAGTGGGAGGAATAGTGCCCTATCACTGGTATCAGTGGAAGTAATAGTGCCCCACCATTAGTATCAGTGGGAGGAATAGTGCCCCACCATTAGTATCAGTGGGAGGAATAGTGCCCCATCATTGGTGTCAGTGGGAGGAATAGTGCCCCATCATTGGTGTCAGTGGGAGGAATAGTGCCCCATCATTGGTGGCAGTGGGAGGAATAGTGCCCTATCACTGGTATCAGTGGAAGTAATAGTGCCCCACCATTAGTATCAGTGGGAGGAATAGTGCCCCACCATTAGTATCAGTGGGAGGAATAGTGCCCCATCATTGGTGTCAGTGGGAGGAATAGTGCCCCATCATTGGTGTCAGTGGGAGGAATAGTGCCCCATCATTGGTGGCAGTGGGAGGAATAGTGCCCTATCACTGGTATCAGTGGAAGTAATAGTGCCCCACCATTAGTATCAGTGGGAGGAATAGTGCCCCACCATTAGTATCAGTGGGAGGAATAGTGCCCCATCATTGGTGTCAGTGGGAGGAATAGTGCCCCATCATTGGTGTCAGTGGGAGGAATAGTGCCCCATCATTGGTGGCAGTGGGAGGAATAGTGCCCTATCACTGGTATCAGTGGAAGTAATAGTGCCCCACCATTAGTATCAGTGGGAGGAATAGTGCCCCACCATTAGTATCAGTGGGAGGAATAGTGCCCCATCATTGGTGTCAGTGGGAGGAATAGTGTCCCATCATTGGTGTCAGTGGGAGGAATAGTTCCCCAAGGGATAAAGGTAAGCAAAGGGGGCTGCAGTTTAAAGATCCCTACTGTACACTCATGCAGGGCCACATTTAGCTGCACAGGAATGCCGAGGTGTTCTGTGCATCTCCATGCAGGAAGTCCCACACTATGCACACTGCACTCAGGGGCCGTGTCCCCACACAGATGTCAAATTGGGAGCAGCGCCTGTGTCTATGTAGCCACTGCTTCCCAATTGACATCAATAGGATTGGCAGCACGTGGATGCATTGAACACCAGGGCATCCCCCGTAGGGTATAGTACCATAGAGGAATTCGAGTGTCCTGCCCTAGACTCTAGAATGAATTGAAAAGCCAATTGCAAGCAAGATCTTTTTACCCAACATCAGTGCCGCCGGGCCGAACAAATGGGGGCAAATTCCCACAGATACCATCGACAACCTTGTGGAATATTTTCCCAGAAGAATGGAGACTGGTATAGCTGCAAAGGGAGGCAACTGTACATTAATGGGATGGGGATGTCCGGCTTGCACAGCTCCTCATTGGCTGGATACCTCTTCTTCAAGGATTGGCTGAAGTTTGCAGAAGACGGCTTCGTCTCCAGCTAACATAATCCAATCCCTACCAGCGCCCATCAAATGCAGCCTCACCAGCCCTCATCAAATGCAGCCTCACCAGCGCCCATCAATGTAGCCTCACCAGTCCTTATCAAATGCAGCCTCACCAACGCCCATCAATGCAGCCTCACCAGCGCCCATCAAATGCAGCCTCACCAGTCCTCATCAAATGCAGCCTCACCAGCCCTCATCGAATGCAGCCTCACCAGCCCTCATCAAATTCAGTCTCACCAGTCCTCACCAAATGCAGCCTCACCAGCGCCCATCAATGCAGCCTCACCAGCACCCATCAAATTCAGCCTACCAGCGCCCATCAAATTCAGCCTCACCAGCGCCCATCAAATGCAGCCTCACCAGCCCTCATCAAATGCAGCCTCACCAGCGCCCATCAATGCAGCCTCACCAGTCCTTATCAAATGCAGCCTCACCAGAGCCCATCAATGCAGCCTCACCAGCGCCCATCAAATGCAGCCTCACCAGTCCTCATCAAATGCAGCCTCACCAGCCCTCATCGAATGCAGCCTCACCAGCCCTCATCAAATGCAGCCTCACCAGCGCCCATCAATGCAGCCTCACCAGCGCCCATCAAATTCAGCCTACCAGCACCCATCAAATGCAGCCTCACCAGCCCTTATCAAATGCAGCCTCACCAGCCCCATCAAATGCAGCCTCACCAGCCCTCATCAAATGCAGCCTCATCAGCCCTCACCAAATGCAGCCTCACCAGCACCCATCAAATGCAGCCTCACCAGCCCTCATCAAATGCAGCCTCACCAGCGCCCATCAATGCAGCCTCACCAGTCCTTATCAAATGCAGCCTCACCAGCACCCATCAATGCAGCCTAACCAGCGCCCATCAAATGCAGCCTCACCAGCCCTTATCAAATGCAGCCTCACCAGCCCTCATCAAATGCAGCCTCACCAGCCCTCATCAAATGCAGCCTCATCAGCCCTCACCAAATGCAGCCTCACCAGCCCCCATCAAATTCAGCCTACCAGCACCCATCAAATGCAGCCTCACCAGCCCTCATCAAATGCAGCCTCACCAGTCCTCATCAAATGCAGCCTCACCAGCCCTCATCAAATGCAGCCTCACCAGCACCCATCAATGCAGCCTACCAGCACCCATCAAATGCAGCCTCACCAGCCCTTATCAAATGCAGCCTCACCAGCCCTTATCAAATGCAGCCTCACCAGCCCTCATCAAATGCAGCCTCACAATCCCTCATCAAATGCAGCCTCACCAGCGCCCATCAATGCAGCCTCACCAGCGCCCATCAATGCAGCCTCACCAGCCCATCAAATTCAGCCTACCAGCACCCATCAAATGCAGCCTCACCAGCACCCATCAAATGCAGCCTCACCAGCACCCATCAAATGCAGCCTCACCAGCCCTCATCAAATGCAGCCTCACCAGCGCCCATCAATGCAGCCTCACCAGCCCTCATTAAATGCAGCCTCACCAGCGCCCATCAATGCAGCCTCACCAGCGCCCATCAAATTCAGCCTACCAGCACCCATCAAATGCAGCCTCACCAGCCCTTATCAAATGCAGCCTCACCAGCCCTCATCAAATGCAGCCTCACCAGCCCTCATCAAATGCAGCCTCACCAGCGCCCATCAATGCAGCCTCACCAGCGCACATCAAATTCAGCCTACCAGCACCCATCAAATGCAGCCTCACCAGCCCTTATCAATCTCAGCCTACCAGCACCCATCAAATGCAGCCTCACCAGCCCTCATCAAATGCAGCCTCACCAGCCCTCATCAAATGCAGCCTCACCAGCGCCCATCAAATGCAGCCTCACCAGCGCACATCAAATTCAGCCCACCAGCACCCATCAAATGCAGCCTCACCAGCCCTTATCAATCTCAGCCTACCAGCACCCATCAAATGCAGCCTCACCAGCCCTCATCAAATGCAGCCTCACCAGCCCTCATCAAATGCAGCCTCACCAGCGCCCATCAAATGCAGCCTTACCAGCCCCCATCAAATGCAGCCTCACCAGCCCTTATCAATCTCAGCCTACCAGCACCCATCAAATGCAGCCTCACCAGCACCCATCAAATGCAGCCTCACCAGCCCTCATCAAATGCAGCCTCACCAGCGCCCATCAAATGCAGCCTCACCAGCGCCCATCAAATGCAGCCTCACCAGCCCTCATCAAATGCAGCCTCACCAGCGCCCATCAAATGCAGCCTCACCAGCGCCCATCAAATGCAGCCTCACCAGCGCCCATCAAATGCAGCCTTACCAGCCCTCATCAAATGCAGCCTCACCAGTCCTCATCAAATGCAGCCTCACCAGCCCTCATCAAATGCAGCCTCACCAGCGCACATCAAATGCAGCCTACCAGCGCCCATCAATGAATGTTTTCTTGCTTCCATTCATTTGGGAGTCGGGATACAGACACAGTCCCCCGGCGGGTGCTGCGCCTCTGACACTATGTGCGAACGGAGCGGCAGCTGCCTACTATAGCTGAGACTTAGTTTCTTGCTGCAGAGAGAATAGAGTAGGAACACCAGTGGCCGGGTGCCCTAGGCGGCTGCCTAGTGGTAGCACCGGCCCTGCCACTGTCACTGCAACTAAAGAAGGAGCAGTTAAGGGGGGGGGGGGTTTAGAACTGCGGCTCAATTGTGGCGTTTTCAACCTCTACTGTGAACAATTCCTTCAAGTGAACTTGTCCTTTACCCCATACAAAAGACTGAAGGCCGAGCTGAAACAAAATGTGAAAGTTGAGATCTAAACTCCGCTGGTGATTCATCACAAAAAAGTAAAAAGGGACACAGCTAGAAAACAACACAAAAATAGCGATCTTCCCCTCCCCCCCAAGCACTGCGGCATGGATAACATATCAAATATTCTGTTTCATTGTCTCATCTCCAGACATACCCTGGCTTCTTGATCTGAAGCCACCACTGTGATAAAGCCTGGTGAAAAGTCACTTTAAGGAGAACGCAAAGTCTACACAGGTCTTGGGGCAACGTTTTCCGCCTCTGGCCTAGCAGGATGGGATGAGGCTTAGACAGCCGAGTGCATCATTAGAAACAGTATGAAAAAAATAAAATAAAAAATAACTTAGAGAATGGAAAGAATAAATAATGTATAAACACCTGCATACTACATGCAGCAAGACAGACTAACGAGATCATTGTTAGCAGGAAACAGCAAAGGTCAACAATCCAAAAGTAATGGGGATTTATTACGTCTTTCTTAATTTCATGTTCAATTTGTTGGATTAACGTGGCCATCCCTGGCCAAATCATCCATCTTTCATTTATAATAGATAGGAAGGAAAGGAAGATAAAGAAAGGAAGGAGAAGAGAGAGGGAGGAATAAGCAGAAGGAGAGAGAGGGAGGCAGAGGAGGACAGAGAGAGGAGACAGTGAAGTAGAGAAGCAAAGACAGAGGAGGAGAGAAGGACTAGACAGAGGTGGAGGGCTAAAGAGGTGGGCATAGAAAGGAGAGAAAGAGAGAGAAATGAGAAGGCAAGACAGAGGCGGAGGAGGAAAGAGAGAGAAATGAGAAGGCGAGACGGAAGCGGAGGAGGAAAGAGAGAGAAATGAGAAGGCGAGACGGAGGCGGAGGAGGAAACGAGATGGTCATAAAAAGGAGAGAAAGAGAGGAGAAAAGAGAGAGGAATAAAAGGGGAGACGGAGGCGGAGGAGGAAAGAGATGGGCATAGAAAGGAGAGAAAGAGAGGAGAAAAGAGAGAGGAATAAAAGGAGAGATGGCGGTGGAGGAGGAAAGAGATGGACATAGAAAGAAGAGAAAGAGAGGAGAAAAGAGAGAGAAATGAGAAGGAGAGACAGAGGTGGAGGAGGAAAGAGATGGGCATTGAAAGGAGAGAAAAAAGGAGAAAAGAGAGAGAAATGAGGAGAGATGGAGGAGGAAAGAGAAGGCCATTAGAAAGGAGAGAAAGACAGGAGAAAAGAGAGAGGAATGAGAAAGGGAGACGGAGGCGAAGTCGGAAAGAGATGGGCATAGAAAGGAGAGAAAGAGAGGAGAAAAGAGAGAGGAATGAGAAGGAAAGATGGAGGCGGAGGAAAAAAGAGATGGGCATAGAAAAGAGAGAAAGAGAGGAGAAAAGAGAGAGGAATAAAAGGAGAGATGGCGGTGGAGGAGGAAAGGAGATGGACATAGAAAGGAGAGAAAGAGAGGAGAAAAGAGAGAGGAATAAAAGGAGAGATGGCGGTGGAGGAGGAAAGGAGATGGACATAGAAAGGAGAGAAAGAGAGGAGAAAAGAGAGAGAAATGAGAAGGAGAGACAGAGGCAGAGTAGGAAAGAGATGGGCATAGAAAGGAGAGAAAAAAAGGAGAAAAGAGAGAGAAATGAGGAGAGATGGAGGCGGAGGAGGAAAGAGAAGGCCATTAGAAAGGAGAGAAAGAGAGGAGAAAAGAGAGAGGAATGAGAAGGGGAGACGGAGGCGAAGTCGGAAAGGGATGGGCATAGAAAGGAGAGAAAGACAGGAAAAAGGAGAGAGAAATGAGAAGGAGAGACGGAGGCGGAGGAGGAAAGAGATGGCCATTAGAAAGGAGAGAAAGAGAGGAGAAAAGAGAGAGGAATGAGAAGGAGAGACGGAGGCGGAAAGGAGATGGATATAGAAGTGAGAGAAAGAGAGGAAGAGGAGAAATGAGAAGGACTTAGAAAGGAGCGAGAGAGAGGAGAAAAAGGTGGGGCGCAGGAGGAAAGAGAAGGACACAGAAAGGAGAGAGAGAGAGAGAGAGAGGGAGGGAGGCAGAAGAGGAGAAAGTGGGGGAGAGAAGCAAAGGCAGAGGAGGAGAGAAGGAGAGACAGGGGCGGAGGAGGAAAAAGACAGACCTAGAAAGTAGAGAACGAGAGGAGAAAAGAGAGAGGAAGAGGAGTTACAAGAAAGACTTAGAAAGGAGAGAGAGTGGAGAGAAAGAAGAGCACAAGAGGAAAGAGAAGGACGCAGAAAGGAGAGAGAGAGGGAGCAGAAGATAGAGAGGAAATACAATAAGAAAAAGAGAGAGACAGAGGAGGACAGAGAGGAGAGGAGAGACAGAGGAGGACAGAGAGGAGAGGAGAGACAGAGGAGGACAGAGAGAAGAGGAGAGACAGAGGAGGACAGAGAGAAGAGGAGAGACAGAGGCCAAAGAGGAATAAGAGGATAGAGGGAGAAGGAAAGAGAAAAAGGGGGGCAAAGAGGGGAGGGGAGAAAGAAAAGCAGAGGAGGAAAGAAAGAGAAAGACAAGGAGAAACAGAGGCATCGCAGTAAAGAGAAGGCCATAGAAAGGAGAGAAAGAGAGGAGGAAAGAGAGAGAAAGGAAAAAACAGAGAGGAGAGGGAGAATTGGAAAGAGAGAGAAGTGCATAGGAGAGAGAGAGAAAGAGAGAGAGAGGAGAAAAGAGACAGGAGGGAAGGAAAGGCAGAGGAGAAGAGAAAGAGAAGGAGACAGAGCAGAGGAGAAGAGAGGAGGGGAGAAGACAGAGGAGTAAAGAAAGAAGAGGAAAGAAAGAAGAGGAAAGACAATGACATATAAAGGAGAGAGGAGAGGAGAAAAGAGGGGGTGAGGGTAAGGGACGGGAGGTGAGGGGTTGGGGAGGGAAGAGGAGAAAGAGAGAGAGAAGAAAAGAGAAGGGAGAAAGTGGCAAAGGGGGCCAAGGAGAGGAGAGAAAGAAAGGCAGAGGACAACAGAGAGAGGAGGGAGAAAAGAAGAGAGAGAGGACAACAGGGAAAGGAGGGAGAGAAGGAGAGGGAGAGGAGGGATGTAAGAGAGTTGCAGAGCAGGATAGAGAGAGATGGGGAAAGGAGAGCAGATAGAGGAGAAAGGAGGAGAAAACAAGTGGCAGAGGATGACAGAGAGCAGGGAAAGGGGGAAAGGGAAGGAGGCAGAGGAGGAGAGAGAGAGGATACTGACAGAGAGGCAGAGATAGACAGAGAGAGAGAATTAAAAGGAGAGACATGAAAAGAAGGAAAAATAAAGTTAGAGATAGAGAAGTAGAGGAGAGAAGAAAAAGGAGAGACAGAACCAAAGGAGGAACGATATAGTGAGAAGAAAAGAGAGAGAGGAGGACAGAGAGAGGAGAGACAGGCTCAGAGATGGAAAGAGAAAGGAGAAAAGGATAGAAAGAGGGGAAAGAGAAGAAAAGAGACACAGAGGAAGACAGAGAGAGAGAAGGAAAGAGAGGCCAAGGAGGACAGTCAGGGGAGAGAGAAGGAAAGAGAGGCCAAGGAGGACAGTCAGGGGAGAGAGAAGGAAAGAGAAGCCAAGGAGGACAGTCAGGGGAGAGAGAAGGAAAGAGAGGCCAAGGAGGACAGTCAGGGGAGAGAGAAGGAAAGAGAGGCCAAGGAGGACAGTCAGGGGAGAGAGAAGGAAAGAGAGGTCAAGGAGGACAGTCAGGGGAGAGAGAAGGAAAGTGAGGTCAAGGAGGACAGTCAGGGGAGAGAGAAGGAAAGAGAGGCCAAGGAGGACAGTCAGGGGAGAGAGAAGGAAAGAGAGGTCAAGAAGGACAGTCAGGGGAGAGATAAGGAAAGAGAGGCCAAGGAGGACAGTCAGGGGAGAGAGAAGGAAAGAGAGGCCAAGGAGGACAGTCAGGGGAGAGAGAAGGAAAGAGAGGCCAAGGAGGACAGTCAGGGGAGAGAGAAGGAAAGAGAAGCCAAGGAGGACAGTCAGGGGAGAGAGAAGGAAAGAGAGGCCAAGGAGGACAGTCAGGGGAGAGAGAAGGAAAGAGAGGTCAAGGAGGACAGTCAGGGGAGAGAGGAGGAAAGAGAGGTCAAGGAGGACAGTCAGGGGAGAGAGAGTTCATTTTTTGCCCCAGCTGCTCTTTCACAGTTTCCATTCTGCAGATCCTATACTCATTTGGCTTACATTTCCGAACCCTTGGTCCAGCTCCCAAAATGTAATATTTTAAGGGCATGTGTTGATGTAATTAGCCACAAACATGATTATTAAGCATAGCCAATGACTCATGCTACAATATCCTAAGACCAGCTGCTAATGACTCCGCATTGCCCAATTCAAATGTGGGTCATGGTTTCTTACACAACACTGGCACATTGATTTAAAAAGAGGGGAAAGAAAGTTATTTTTATGATGCTAATAAATCTGCAGCCTGGTCATTTATTCTGAATGAGATTCCCATTAGCAAAGACAAACTAGCGGGTGTCAATTCTGGGCTATATCTCATCTTCGAGGTTTGAAAAAAAAAATCGCTTTTCAAGTCTGCCACATTTATTGTGAAAAATTGTAAAGGGAAAATATATTCAGATCTTGTTACGCCAATTAAAAAGATTTTATTTATTCCAAGTGTAAGAGCTCTTTCTGCACTGGCTAATAACGGGAATATTAAAAAAGAACATTATCATTAAAGTAGAAATATGGCTTCCTATAAAAAAAATTTTGCTGCAGCACCTAATTATAAGTGCATCTGCAATTACAGTTTTCGCTTAGTCCCACAGGCACCTGTTGAGCAAGTGAACTCCACCTAATGTAACTTCCTGTAGGGATGCGGCAACAATGCTGCACTGCTCTTGAGTTCAGAGCAGAGTTGTCACCCTCATGTATGCTGGCACTACAACGGGATGAAACATGTTGCAGGGGGTGTGGCTATCAGCATTGTCACTACTAATTCACATGCCTGTACCTTGTCAATCAGCACCTGGTCACACCTAGTCCCGCCCACTGCTTTCTGTTTTGGAAACACTGCCTCATTTTGCTGAAACCCTCCCACTATGAGCTGCAGTGTCTGGGAGGGGGAGCATGTGACACAAAATTGAAGGAGGGTTTGGCTCAGTCAAGAAAGGTAAAGGAAGTGTTATGACCCAGGTCTGAACCTACAAACTCTGCTGTGTCTGGCGATGTCTCTTCTTGCTGAGCCATCTCGGGTGCTGGACAGCTCCCTGGACAAATCCTTGAATGATATTGCTTTGAACCTTGTTCTGCTTGAACTGTGAACTCTTGGCTCCTCCCATGATCTTCCTGATTTAAGCCTTGTTTCTGAACTTTCTGTTTGCCATATTATTGTGCTCTCCCCAGCCAATATATTGCTCTTGTCAGGTATAATTGCTACCACCTTTGGCTTGTTCCTCGACTACTGTTCTGCTTGATCCCTACATGCAACCACTTGTTACCCACCTTTGACTTGTTTACTGACTATGTGTCATGACCTTGCAGTAATACTTTCATGACCTGTCTGTCTCTTACCTGGTCTGTGTATCAGCCTTAGGGCTTGTACTCTCACACCTGCATGGTTAAGTAATCTTCCCTCAGTGTGGCTCCTCCCTAGCCTCAACAGGAACCACTATTTAACACTGTGTTCTCCAAGCCTGCCTTGCTGTGCAATATTGTGTGTTTGGTTTCCTGTTTCCTGCTTGCCGTGTGCTCTACGTTCGTCTTTGTTACTGATCTTGGCGTGTTCTCGACTATCCCTGTCTGCTGGTGACCTTGACCTTTGGCGTGTCCTCGATTATTCCTGCCTGCTTGTGACCCTGACCTTTGGCATGTTCTCTGTTGTCCTTGTCTGCTAGTCGCCCCGACCCTTTGGCTTATCTCCTTACTATACCTTGTTGTCCTGGCCTGCTGCTTCCTCTCCCTCCTCCTGTAGCTTACCGTGAGCGTGAGCTGGGAGACCCTGGGCGCCGCGACCTGGAGACAGATGCAGCGCAGTCCATCGTCACCACTAGAGGCTCTGGTGAACACCTGCTGGCTCTTAGACTCAGCGCCCTGGGGAATCTTATGCTCTAGCTCCCTGTGGGATCCGTGTTGGTGCTCCAGTGGACCTGCCTTCCTGAACCACGCAGAGTTCCATCCGTAGCAGTCAGCCGTAGGGTCCACGACCTTAGTGGTGCACTCCTGACCCCAACGGGGTGCATCTGTCACCTGGCCTCAGGTGACCTGACACTATGCTTCTGCTTTTCCCTACCTGCTATATCTGCTACTGGCCACCAGCTTGCTCGCCTCCTGGTGGGGCGATACTGAGGACCATGACCTGGTACTAACACGCAGTAAAATTCATCTCCACTATAACCTGGTACTAACACGCAGCAAAACCCATCTCCACCATAACCTGGTACTAACACGCAGCAAAACCCATCTCCACTATAACCTGGTACTAACACGCAGCAAAACTCATCTCCACCAAAACCTGGTACTAACATGCAGCAAAACCCATCTCCACCATAACCTGGTACTAACACGCAGCAAAACTCATCTTCACCAAAACCTGGTACTAACACGCAGCAAAACCCATCTCCACCATAACCTGGTACTAACACGCAGCGAAACCCATCGCTACCATAACTCGTTACTAACACGCAGCAAAACCCATCTCCACCATCAGGAGCTCTGATGAATACCAGTTAGTACTTAGACCTCGCACCTCGGGTGGCTAGCCCGCATCCTCCGCCAGGGTGACCTGCTTCTGTACTTATCCTGCTGGTAGGTGGGTACCTCTCTACAGCTATAGCTACTGTCCTCCAAGCCTGACCCCTGGCCATGACAGGAAGACTTGTGCATAACTCACAGTAACTGAATTCAGTATTTGTTTAAGGTGTTATATAGGAACATTTAGTTGTACTTTAAAATAGACATTCAAAGAATAACATATAGAACATGGCTCATTTAAACGGAGAACTTTACTATACTGAGATCAACTGAGCTGGGATTGCTCAGTTGGATGGTGTCCAAACTATGGCCCTCCAGTTGTTGAGGAACTACAATTCCCATCATGCCTGTGAATGTCAGAGTTTTACAATGCCTCATGGGACGTGTAGTTCCGCAACAGATGGAGGGCCGTAGTTTGAAGATCTCTGATTTAAAATAAGGCTAACCTTTGCCAATATTCCCACAATACACCGGTTTAAAAGCCCAAATCCTGTTACCAGGGTTTGGTGGTCTGTGTATTCCACTAGTTCATTGTAAAATATTCCTAAAGATTTTTGTGGGTCTGACTCATATGAACCTGGGTGAAGAAAAGAATGATGAACAGGGGGACAACTGCAATGGAGTACAGAGGGTCCTTCTCTTCCACGGCCAGAACAAGACATGGTGGGGTGGTGGCCCTCAGTGTTCGACTTCCATGGCCATCTTTAGAGTTCTGGCCATGAAGAGTAACAATAAGTAATGATGATAGCACACATGGGGTTTTAAATATACTTGGAAGTTACCTCCTTAAAAGGAGTAGTAAAGTTACATGTTTTTTCACCTTAATGCATCCTATGCATTAAGGTGAAAAAACATTCGACAATACCGCCCCCCCCCCCCGAGCCCCCGTTTTACTTACCTGGCCCCTCGAAAGTCCCGTGCTCATCCCCGTCATCCTCTTCGGTTTTCAGCCTGGCCACCGATTGGCTACACTGGATGGATTGAAAGTAGCGCAGCCATTGGCTGGCGCTGCTGTCAATCACATCCAATGACGCGGCGTGCCAGGGGGCGGGGCCGAGTGATACAGTCGGCGGCTATGGCCGCCGCTGTATCACGGGAGCGCGCCCGCAATAACTCCACACCATGCGAGCTCGCTCGCATTATGGTGTGGAGTCCTTGCGGGGAGGAGCCGAGACAGCCGCCGAGGGACCCCAGAAGCGGAGGATTGGGGCCACTGTGTGCAAAACGAGCTGCACAGTGGAGGTAAGTATAAACTGTTTGTTATTTTTTTTTTAAAACACGGGAACCTGTAGTGTTCCTTTACTATTAATGTACAGCTAGTTCTGGAATATGGTCACCCGGCTTGTGGAAACATGTAAAGTACAACTACTGCCATTTTTGGTGTAATATAGGGGGTGGGGAAAAGGGATGGAATATCTATATTTTATTTTTAGTGCTGTGAAGTCTGTGGAGAGCTTATTCCTTGGTTTCCGGTCTATAAATTCAACAGAAAATGAGGGCAAAAAGTGTTTTTTGGTGTTTTGTTAAGGGTGCATTGGGCTTTAAGTGACTCCTGGGGGTTATGAAAGCTCCTTTCAACATCTTAGACCTGTTTTTGGCCCAAAAGTGAACCCTTAGTAGTAGTTCATTCTACACTCTTATGACCCCTTTTCAGCCCACTGCCGTTTCAGGCTCAGGAAAGATCGCGACCATATGGTTGGGATCCACCCAGATACCTGGACCAGCACCTAGCTCAGCTTCTCAGCAAGATGCTGAGAGTCTGAGCCAGCCGCTCCCGCCCCCTTCACAGCCCAGCACTCCAATGTGGGGGGGGGGCAGAGAAGACGGCGATGACTGACAGTCACCAGCTCTCTGCTCATGAAGCACTGAGAACGGAACGATCAGCAGTGTTTGATTGCTCAGTTCTTAGTCTTAGAGCCTGCAGGGGACAGATACAGCATTGGACCCATACTGCATTCACCTAGGTAGGTATGATTTCTAAACCCCCCCCCCCTCCAAACCTTAATGCTAGCCTTGACCCTAACCCTACATTATCCCTTTGACTGCAGTTGACTTTAGGATAAAATGTTCTAATCCTTTCCCTCATCTTCTATTCTAGAAACACAACAAGAAGCTGGGAACATGACATTAGACATTGAGGATCCCTAACCATAACCCTACTTCTAGACTTAACCCTAACCATAACTATAGCCCTAGCACCATCTCTTCCAGTGCCATTGACAGTGGACTTTAGGATCAAATGTTGTAATCGTTTCCCTCATTTTCTATTCTGGAAACACAAGAATCCTGGAGCATGACATTAGATATTGGGGATCCCTAACCATAGGATACTTCTAGACTTAACACTAACCTTGACTACAACCCTAACCCTTCCAATGCTATTGACAGTTCACTTTAGGTTAAAATGTTCTAACCCTTTCCCTTTTTTAACCAAAACTAAGAACAAAAAAAGAAGAAAAGAAGTGTCTGTTTGGTTAAATAATCCAGCAACTTCTGACTAAGCCAATATCCTCAACTTTATGATCAGAGCCAAAATATAAGAACATTAAGCCTCTTCCTTTCTTTATTTTAGTAGACAGTATCTTATCCCCCGAAGAAATAATTTCATAACTTTCCCTTTTATTATTAATATTAATTTAAGATACCATGGTGACCGAATACATTTGCTAGGATTAAGTATTATTTTTTTTTATTTTTTTTTATACTGGTGATACATGTGTTGGAAATTTAAATATAGTTTTATAATGTTATTCTTCCCTTTGTGATTCTCAATAAAAAAAAAAAGTGGAAGGTAAGGTTGTACAAAGTCAAAAAGTTCATGTGTGATGCCATAATCCATAAATACCAACCTTAAGCAGGTCGTAGTTCTGAATTCCATTCTTGCCCACATCCGGATCAATGGCGGATGGCACAGAGTATCGAGAGTTGACGGCAGTGTTTTCCGGGATGGAGATATTAATGACCGTGGAGGGGAAAAGTGGAGCATTATCGTTGATGTCTTCGATCAAAAAGCGGATCTTGACCAGCCTGAAGACCTCATCGGGTAAAACGGCGACTTCCACCTCATAAAAGCACTTGTTTTCCGTAAATATCCCAGCGCAAAGCTTCTCGCGGTCTATCCGGTTGGAGGTGGTGAAAATTTCACCGGTGTTCTCCTCAACCCGCACCAGGGGGACATCACCAGTCTTGTAGACCAATTTGAACTGAAGAGGGGTGGAGAGAGCTATGTCAGGGTCAAGTGTTAAGTTTAGGTCCCGTAACAAGTTTCCAATCGATATATTTTCACCCTGTTCTTCGCGTATGATATAATTCTTCTCCTGAGCACCGGACTCATAGACAATACAGGCTATAAACACCGCCAAAATGTAGGTCGCCGATAGCAAGTCCATCTCCAACTTGATTCTTCAGATACCCCACCTGGAAAAAAGAAATTGATAAAAGTTATTATGACTGGAGAAAGAGAATTCAAAGAGAATTTGCAATGAGTTGTACACTATTTGGCCAAACATTTGCGGACATTGACCGTCACACCTATATGAGCTTGTTGGACATCTATGTCCAAAACCACGGGCATTATTATACAACTGACCCTCGTTTAGGTGCTATAACAACCTATAACAAGTTACTATGACTGGAGAAGGAGATTTCAAAATCTAAAACAGCAAAGTTACACAACTGCATACATCTATATATCCATGCACTATCATTTATCCAATCAGACCTCAAATAGAAAAATCTGGATACTGTGCAAGACATTATCTGCTGGTCACTAAGCAACCAATGAGTTTATATTCTTATAAAACAGCAGCAAAACTTCCAAGTGTTTGCAACACTTTTAATAAGTTGTACAATATATGGCCAAACGATTGTGGACAACTGGCCATCACTAGTGATGAGCCGAACACCCCCGGGTTCGGTTCGCACCAGAACCCGCGAACGGACCGAAAGTTCGAACGAACATTAGAACCCTATTAAATACAATGGATGCGAACGTTCGAATTCTAAAGTGCTAATTATAAAAACTATTATGCATGTTATTGTCCTAAAAAGGGTTTGGGAACCCGGGTTCTGCACCAGGGGACATGTATCAATGCAAAAATAAGTTTTAAAAACGGTCGTTTTCCGGGAGCAGTCATTTTAATGATGCATAAAGTGAAAAAAAAAAAGTCAAATATTCCTTTAAATATCGTACCTGGGGGGTGTCTAAAGTATGCCTGTGAAGTGCCACGTGTTTCCCGTGTTTAGAACTGTCCCTGCACAAAATGACACTTCTAAAGGAAAAAAAAGCCATTTAAAACTGCTTGCGGCTTTAATGTAATGTCTGGTCCCGGTAATATGGATGAAAATCTTTAAGAAAAATGGCATAGCTACCCCATGACCCCCCCCCCTACCCCAGCCCATTACCAGCCCCTTTGGGTCTTGTATGGATATTAAGGGGAACCCCGCACATAAAATAAAAAAGGCCCTATATACTCTGAACAGCCGTATACAGGCGGTGCATACAAGACAGGGACTGTAGGTTTGTTCTTATGTAGAATCTGTTTGTAATTTTGAACAGGTACATTGTTGAAGTGTAGCTCCAGACCAAAAATCTATTTTTAAACTTTTTGGAAAACATAGGTAAGGGTTATCACCCCTGTAACATTTGTTTTGCTGTCTGTGCCCCTGTTCAGAACATTTCACCTCACTTTCCGTCCTAATGACAACTGTTTTTGAAATGTGGTGTTTTTCTTGAAACAAGGATTGCTGATAAAGCATCAGTACAGAGGAGACACCTTTCTCCCATATTTATTCTTACAGGAGAGAATTTTCCTTCCTAGTGGTAGATTTCCTCTCACTTCCTGTTGTCTTCTTGCGTTTGCAAGTAGGAGTCGTTTGTAAGTTGGATGTTTGAAAGTAGGGACCTGCCGTATATACTCTGCAGAAATAGGCCCCTTAGTTGTTGGTGTTGGCACAACACTGTAAGCACTCACAGTTACTCTTGGTTGGTGCTGGAACGCCCTGCTGTCAACTATTATATCAGGAATTTTAATTACATATAATTGTTGAACAGTGGTAGTAAAAATTGGGCCTTTGATGGTGGTGCTGGTGCCACAACACTGTAAGCCCTGACAGTTACTCTTGGTGGGTGCAGCAATGGGCCCTGCTGTGAATTATTAGATCAAGAATTGTAATTACATGCCCCTGTTGAACAGGGGCTGAAAAATTGGGCCTTAGGCACTGGTGGCACAACACTGCAACCCTTCACAGATACTGTACTTGGAGCACAGCAATGAGCCCTGTTGCAAAGTATTGCTTCAAAAATTGTAATGACACGCCCCTGTTAAACAGGGGCTGAAAAATTGGGCCTTAGGCACTGGTGGCACAACACTGCAACTCCTCACAGATACTGTACTTGGAGCACAGCAATGAGCCCTGTTGCAAAGTATTGCTTCAAAAATTGTAATTACACGCCCCTGTTAAACAGGGGCTGAAAAATTGGGCGTTAGGCACTGGTGGCGGCACCCATAAACAAAAATGATCTTCCAAGCTATCATCATCAATCGTATCATTGAGGACTCGGAGGAGGAGGATAGCCAGTCAACATAACAGCACAGGCACTCAGCATCAGCATCAGTCTTGAAGGGATGTGACATTTTAAAATCAATTAGTCTGTTATATCAGCATCAGGTGTGTGGTAGCTGGTGGTGATCCAAGACTGGTTCATCTTGATGAAAGTCAGTCGATCAACCGAGTCGGTGGACAGGCGCACCCTGTGATCCGTGACAAATCCTCCAGCAGCACTGAATGTGCGTTCCGAAAGAACGCTGGATGCAGGACAGGCCAGTAGCTCAATTGCATACTGTGCAAGCTCTGGCCAGTGATCCATCCTCAAGACCCAGTAAGCCAGAGGATTTTCGGTGGGGAAGGTGTCCAAGTCTGACCTTGCCCCTAGATATTCCTGCACCATGTTTATCAGACGCTGGCGATGGTTGCTGGAACCGATCATACTTTGGGGCTGCGGACTAAAGAATTGTCTGAACGCATCGGTCAGACGGCCACCTTCCCCACCGCTCCTTCTTTGACTGGCCGAAGCCTCAGCAACTCGTTGTCCAGGACCAGGAGTTTGCAACCTCCCAGTCTCTGGGAACGCGTTGCACAGACCTTTCTGCAAGGCCTCCCGGAGTTGTCTCATCCTCTGCTCCCTCTGCGACGGTAACATAAGGTCCGCAACCTTACCCTTGTACCGTGGATCAAGGAGAGTGGCCAGCCAGTAATGGTCCCTCTCCTTGATCCGAAGAATACGAGGATCCTTCCGCAGACTTTGCAGGATCAGGGAGGCCATGCAGCGTAGGTTTGCTGAGGCATTCGCTCCGGAGTCCTCTGGGTCACTAAGGACGACATGATCCGCAGCCACCTCCTCCCAGCCACGTACAAGTCCACTGGTTTCTTGGGACTGTAAATCATCCCTAAAAGACTGCTGCTGATGATGCTGAGTGCCAGCCTCCACCTCCATGCTGACACAATCCTCCTCCTCCTCCTCCTCCTCCTCCTCCTCCTCTTCCTGTGCGATGGGTGGGACAGAAGGAACACTGTCTGGGTAAAGGGGGCCTTGAGAGGCAAGGAAGTCCTCCTCTTCCTGCCTCTGTTCTGCCTCAAGTGCCCTGTCCATTATTCCACGCAGCGTGTGCTCCAACAGGTGGACAAGAGGTACAGTGTCACTGATGCATGCACTGTCACTGCTCACCATCCTCGTGGCCTCCTCAAATGGTGCCAGGACAGTGCATGCATCCCTGATCATGCCCCACTGGCGTGGAGAAAAAAAACCAAGCTCCCCTGACCCTGTCCTGGTGCCGTAGTCGCACAGGTACTCATTGATGGCCCTCTGCTGCGTGTGCAGCCGCTGCAGCATGGCCAACGTTGAGTTCCACCTGGTGGGCATGTCACATATAAGGCGGTTCTTGGGCAGGTTCAACTCCTTTTGCAGCTCAGCCAGGCGAGCACTGGCATTATAAGATCTGCGGAAATGCACACAGACTTTCCTGGCCTGCCTCAGGACATCCTGTAAGCCCGGGTACCTGCCCAAGAAGCGCTGCACCACCAGGTTAAGGACGTGAGCCACACAGGGCACATGGGTCAGTTGTCCCTGTCGGAGGGCGGAGAGGAGGTTGGTGCCATTGTCGCAAACCACCATTCCTGGCTTAAGCTGGCGTGGCGTCAACCACCTCTCGGCCTGGCCCTGCAGAGCAGACAGGACCTCTGCCCCAGTGTGGCTTCTGTCCCCCAAACACACCAGCGCAAGCACGGCATGGCATCTTTTTGCCTGCGTACTTGCGTAGCCCCGTGAACGGCTACGGAGCACCGCTGGTTCATAGGACAAACCACAGGAAGAGGCCATGGAGGAAGAAGAAGAGGAGGGGGTGGAGGAGAGAGGTGTGTCACAACCAGTAGTAGCATTTTGGAGGCGTGGCGGTGGGACAACCTCCAACACTACTGCACCTTGTCCTGAATCCTTCCCAGCTGCCAAAAGAGTGACCCAATGGGCCGTGAAAGAAAGGTAACGTCCCTGTCCATGCCTGCTGGACCATGAGTCAGCGGTAATATGCACCTTACCGCTGACCGCCCTGTCCAGCGAGGCCAAGACATTGCCTTCCACATGCCGGTAGAGAGCCGGAATAGCCTTCCGTGAGAAAAAGTGGCGTTTGGGAACCTGCCACTGAGGAACCGCACATTGCACAAACTCACGGAAGGGGGCCGAGTCTACCAACTGAAAAGGCAGCAGTTGAAGCGCTAGCAATTTAGCCAAGCTAGCATTCAACCGCTGGGCATGTGGATGGCTGGGAGTGAACTTCTTTCGACGGTCCAGCAGCTGGGGCAGGGAAATTTGCCTGCTAGAATCGGACGTCGGTGTACTGCTAGCAGAGTGGGCGCAAGTACTTGGCTGTGACACACCTAATTCTACACCTTCATTCCTCTCAGTGCATGTTTCAGAGAGGACTGAAGTTATAGTGGGGTTGGAGATCCCAGCTGATGCGGTGCAAGGAGAGGTCCGCTTGGTTCTTTGGTGTGGGTCTTTGAGGTAGGCTTGCCAACGAGCTGCATGGCAGGTCAACATATGTCTGGTCAGGCATGTGGTACCCAAGCGGCTGATGTTTTGGCCACGCGATATACGCTTGAGACATATGTTGCAAACAGCAGCTGTGCGATCTGATGCACTAGCCTCAAAAAAGGCCCACACCAAAGAACTTTTTGAATGACGGGCAGAGGCAGCGCCCTGCACAGGCGGAGCTCTGCGGTGTGATTCCGTCGGTGTACTGCCCTTACGCTGGCCACCAAAGGGCATCCTGCCTCGTTGGAGATGTGCCTCCTCCTCATCCTCCTCCTCCTCCTCTCTCCTATTAGGCACCCACGTGGAGTCATTGACCTCATCATCCCCTCCCTCCTCATCACTGGAGCCAATCTGGCAGTATGCTGCAGCTGCTGGAACATGACTGCCAGATTGGTGTCCTTCTTGAGCATCCCCTCTGTCTGCTCTCACGCTACTGCCTTCCTCTAGCTGGGTTTCATCATCAGACCCTTCGAAACGCTGGGCATCCTCCTGGAGCATGTACCCAACACTGTGCTGAAACAGTTCGGGGGACTCCTCAGGAGGAGGACATGGTGGGTCTAGGGAAGGAGTGACTGATGATTTGTCTGACATTGATACCAGGGAAGACGACGCTTTGGCAGCTGCTTTTCCAGTACCCTGAGCCTGGGTGAGAGAGGATGAGGAGGAGGAGGAGGGCTTGGTCATCCACTCTACCAAGTCTTCGGCATGATGTGGCTCAACATGTCCAGCTGCCGAAAAGAAGGACAAGCGTGTCCCATGGCCATGTGCTGATGACAATGCACCGCGTCCACGACCAGCACTGTTGCCCCCAGACACAGAGCCTGCTTGCCCTCTTTTATTGCCTCCTGACTGTCTGCCTCTCCTTGTTTGCCTTCCAGACATTCTAATAGATGGCCTGCAGGGAGATGGGAAAAAAGCAATAAGGGCTACCTTCAGGTGTCCTTCTCTGTCCCTTGAAACAAGGACTTTCACAGTGAAAGAAACTGACACTGTCCCTACCTAGAGTTTTCTGTCCCTAGAATAAATGTTTTTTTTAATCACAATATAGCACAAGGACAATTCACTCAATGTCTCTCCAGGTCCCTGGAAACAAGGACTTGCAGAGTGAAAGAAACTGACACTGTCCCTACCTAGAGTTTTCTGTCCCTAGAATAAATGTTTTTTTTAAGCACAATATAGCACAAGGACAATTAACTCACTGTCCTTACAGGTCCCTGGAAACAAGGACTTGCAGAGTGAAAGAAAAAAAACACTCTCCCTACCTACAGTTTTCTGTCCCTAGAAAAAATGTTTTTTTTAATCACAATATAGCACAAGGAAAATTAACTCACTGTCCTTACAGGTCCCTGGAAACAAGGACTTGCAGAGTGAAAGAAACTGACACTGTCCCTACCTAGAGTTTTCTGTCCCTAGAATAAATGTTTTTTTTAATCACAATATAGCACAAGGACAATTAACTCACTGTCCTTACAGGTCCCTGGAAACAAGGACTTGCAGAGTGAAAGAAACTGACACTGTCCCTACCTAGAGTTTTCTGTCCCTAGAATAAATGTTTTTTTTAAGCACAATATAGCACAAGGACAATTAACTCACTGTCCTTACAGGTCCCTGGAAACAAGGACTTGCAGAGTGAAAGAAAAAAAACACTCTCCCTACCTACAGTTTTCTGTCCCTAGAAAAAATGTTTTTTTTAATCACAATATAGCACAAGGAAAATTAACTCACTGTCCTTACAGGTCCCTGGAAACAAGGACTTGCAGAGTGAAAGAAACTGACACTGTCCCTACCTAGAGTTTTCTGTCCCTAGAATAAATGTTTTTTTTAATCACAATATAGCACAAGGACAATTAACTCACTGTCCTTACAGGTCCCTGGAAACAAGGACTTGCAGAGTGAAAGAAACTGACACTGTCCCTACCTAGAGTTTTCTGTCCCTAGAATAAATGTTTTTTTTAAGCACAATATAGCACAAGGACAATTAACTCACTGTCCTTACAGGTCCCTGGAAACAAGGACTTGCAGAGTGAAAGAAAAAAAACACTCTCCCTACCTACAGTTTTCTGTCCCTAGAAAAAATGTTTTTTTTAATCACAATATAGCACAAGGAAAATTAACTCACTGTCCTTACAGGTCCCTGGAAACAAGGACTTGCAGAGTGAAAGAAACTGACACTGTCCCTACCTAGAGTTTTCTGTCCCTAGAATAAATGTTTTTTTTAATCACAATATAGCACAAGGAAAATTAACTCACTGTCCTTACAGGTCCCTGGAAACAAGGACTTGCAGAGTGAAAGAAACTGACACTGTCCCTACCTAGAGTTTTCTGTCCCTAGAATAAATGTTTTTTTTAATCACAATATAGCACAAGGAAAATTAACTCACTGTCCTTACAGGTCCCTGGAAACAAGGACTTGCAGAGTGAAAGAAACTGACACTGTCCCTACCTAGAGTTTTCTGTCCCTAGAATAAATGTTTTTTTTAATCACAATATAGCACAAGGAAAATTAACTCACTGTCCTTACAGGTCCCTGGAAACAAGGACTTGCAGAGTGAAAGAAACTGACACTGTCCCTACCTAGAGTTTTCTGTCCCTAGAATAAATGTTTTTTTTAAGCACAATATAGCACAAGGACAATTAACTCACTGTCCTTACAGGTCCCTGGAAACAAGGACTTGCAGAGTGAAAGAAAAAAAACACTCTCCCTACCTACAGTTTTCTGTCCCTAGAAAAAATGTTTTTTTTAATCACAATATAGCACAAGGAAAATTAACTCACTGTCCTTACAGGTCCCTGGAAACAAGGACTTGCAGAGTGAAAGAAACTGACACTGTCCCTACCTAGAGTTTTCTGTCCCTAGAATAAATGTTTTTTTTAATCACAATATAGCACAAGGACAATTAACTCACTGTCCTTACAGGTCCCTGGAAACAAGGACTTGCAGAGTGAAAGAAACTGACACTGTCCCTACCTAGAGTTTTCTGTCCCTAGAATAAATGTTTTTTTTAAGCACAATATAGCACAAGGACAATTAACTCACTGTCCTTACAGGTCCCTGGAAACAAGGACTTGCAGAGTGAAAGAAAAAAAACACTCTCCCTACCTACAGTTTTCTGTCCCTAGAAAAAATGTTTTTTTTAATCACAATATAGCACAAGGAAAATTAACTCACTGTCCTTACAGGTCCCTGGAAACAAGGACTTGCAGAGTGAAAGAAACTGACACTGTCCCTACCTAGAGTTTTCTGTCCCTAGAATAAATGTTTTTTTTAATCACAATATAGCACAAGGACAATTAACTCACTGTCCTTACAGGTCCCTGGAAACAAGGACTTGCAGAGTGAAAGAAACTGACACTGTCCCTACCTAGAGTTTTCTGTCCCTAGAATAAATGTTTTTTTTAAGCACAATATAGCACAAGGACAATTAACTCACTGTCCTTACAGGTCCCTGGAAACAAGGACTTGCAGAGTGAAAGAAACTGACACTGTCCCTACCTAGAGTTTTCTGTCCCTAGAATAAATGTTTTTTTTAAGCACACTATAGCAGAAGCACAAAACACACTGACACTCTCCCTACCTATCCTTCTCTTTCCCTAAACTAAAGGAATCCAGGTTAAGCAAGAAAGAAATAACAGTCACTGTCCCTGCCTATGCTACTCTATCCCTGCTCCGGAACACACTACACTAGGCCGCCGTGCTGGCGGCCTTTTATAGTGTGGGGCGTGTACTAAACACCCTCAGCAATAATTGGCCACAGGCATCCTGCCTGTGGCCAATCATTGCTCTCCTCGCTGCCGGCGCTGTGATTGGCCAAGCATGCGGGGTCACAGTGCATGCTTGGCCAATCACAGCGCCTGGATGACACTGCGATGGCGTAGTGCATTGTGGGCCGTTCGCGTCACTCGAATTTGGCGCGAACGGCCCAAATCGTTCGATCTTCGTCGAACGATCGAACAGCCAATGTTCGAGTCGAACGTATGTTCGACTCGAACACGAAGCTCATCCCTAGCCATCACACCTATATGAGCTTGTTGGGACATCTCATTCCAAAACCATGGGCAATTATTATAGTGCTTGCCCCCGTTTAGGTGCCATAACAACCTCCACTCATCTGTGGAGGCTTTTTAGAAGATGTTGGTGTGTCTATGGGACATGCAGCCACATTTGTGATGTTGGGTACTGATGTTGGGTGAGAAGACTTGGTCCACAATTGGCATTTCATTTCATCCAACAAGTATTCAGTATGGTTGAGGTTAGGGCTCTGTGCAGGCAACTCCGTCATACCAAACCATGCCCTTATGGAGCTGGCTTCGTAACAGAGGGGCAGTCTTTTTCATACTGTTATCCAAAGGCTGAAAGCACACAATTGTCTAAAAAGGCATTTGTATGTTGTAGCATTAACAGTACCCTTCTGTCACGGTCAGGGTTCCGGCTCAGAGACCAGTAACTATAGCAGTAGAGAGGCTCCAACTGACCAGCTGGATAAGTATATAAGCAGGTCACCCTAGCTGATAACATGGGCTCTCCCGAGGCACAGAGTCTAAGCACTAACCAGTGTTCACCAGAGCTCCTGATGGTTGACATGGGTTTTGTTGGGTGTTAGTACCAGGTCGTTGTCCACGGGATCGCCCCAATAGGAGGTGAGCAATCCGGGCTCCAGTAGTAGATATAGCAGGTAGGGATCAAGCAAAAGCATAGTCAGTAAACAAGTCAAAGGTCAGTAACAAGTAGTTTCCGGTTTGGAACAAGCAGAATCATAGTCAGTAGAGAAGCCAAAGGTCAGTAACAAGTAGTTGCAGGTTTGGAACAAGCAAAAACGTAGTTGAGGAACAAGCCAAAGTTCGGTAACAAGCGGTAGCAGGGATACAAATGGCAGCAGGAGTGGGAAGAACAAGATATTGGCCGGAGAAAGCACAATAATCTGGCAAACAGGCAGTGCAAAGGCTTGGCAAAAGTCCATGGGAGGAGCAAAGGGTTCAAGGTTCAAGAGAAACAAGACACAAGCCAAGATTATTCAAGGAATTGTCTGGGAAGATGTCCAGCATACCAGGTAGCTCAGCAAGAAGAGACACCATCAGATATAGCAGAGGTTGCAGGTTCAGACCTGGGTCCTGACACCTTCATTGGAAACACCTGCACATGAAGAGAGGGGGTGGTCCTCATATGTTTCCTTATATAGCAGGTAACTGATGTGTAGCCTTAATAGCTCTGGGCTATAGAAGCAAGGTCTTGATAGTGTTGGAGATAACATGGAAGTCACTTTATCATAGGGCCTGATGTGCAATGAAGGTGTAGTATAGATGGACCTTGTTAGTCCACATACATTTCCTCATACAGTAGGTAACTGATGTGTAGCCACAATAGCTCTGGACTATAGAAGTGAGGTCTTGATAGTGTTGGAGATAACATAGAAGCCAGTTTTCCTTCAAAGGGGCTGATGTGCAATGGAGGGGTAGTATAGATGGACCTTGTTATGGTCCCAGTCCGCTCAGTAGATGACAAGCTCTGGGGTTGGTATTGGGCCCAGGACAAAAGTTCATGACACTCAGTGACCAATTCTAAATTTTTATTGAATATAGGTATCAGATAAATCCAACACATTTTTTTTTTGGGGGGGGGGGGGCGGAATGTGTTTCAGGGAGGCATTTCCCCTGAAACGCGTTGGCTTCATCTGATACCTGTATGCAGTAAACATTTTGGTTTGACCTCTGAGTGTCATGAACTTTTGTACTGGACGCTCCTCAATGCCAACCCCAGAGCTTGTCATCTACTGAGCAGCCTGAAATCATAACAAGGTCCATCCATAATACCCCGTCATTGCACATCAGACCCTTTGAAGGAAAACTGACGTCTATGTTATATCCAACACTTGCCTTCGCTTCTATAGTCCGGAGCTTGCCATATAGAAGGTGTAATGGTCAGAGGACAAACATTTGACCCTATAGTGAATGTCTACAGCTGGATACTTGGCATGCCTGGCCCCAACTCACCCTTAGCTTAGCAGATTTTTCTCGCACTTGGATATCAATAAACAGTCACAAAGTATCCGAACATTAATGGACAATTCTCAGAATAACGTATTCCAGTCAAACATTTACTGAATTACTAGGTTAGCATATCCGTCCACTTAATTCTCCCGCAAAGCAGCATTTTTTTTTTTCCAGCAATAAAATAAATCTCCTCTCTAATGCAGCTCGTGTCACCTATAATCACACGTATTCAATAAAAAATAATTCAAACTGAGATTCCTGACTACGTGTGCTTTTCCTTAATGGGCAGAAATCACATTGTAGTTTTTTTTTTTTACAGACAGGAGGCCCAATCCACAATGATAAAAAGAAACAGGGTAAGGATCCTTACTAAGAAAAGTGGCAGTTATTTTCATGCGAGTCCAATGAGAGGAGAACATTACAATCACATGGCTAAAAATAAAGATTCTTGAGTAAAATTTTATAAATTAAGCCCGGTGTACATTATGATGTCCCAGAGAGTCCAATCTACTTGTATTATATTTAGGCAGCAAAAAATATTACATACTGAGCCATTCACATCAGTCTTCGCACCAGAGGAGCTTACACTCTAATGTCCCCCCCGGTCACACACTATTATTATTATACATTTATATAGCTCTGACATATACCGCAGTGCTGTACAGAGAACACTGAGCCATTCACATCAGTCTCTGTACCAGAGGAGCTTACACTCTAATGTCCCCCCACTATTATTATACACTATTATATATTAATATATTATTATATTATACTATTATATATTATTATTATTATTAATTTATATTATTTTATATTATTATTATTATTATTATTATATATTATTATATACTGTACTATTATATTATTATTAATATAAAAAATCTATACTTTTTTAATATACATTTATATAGCTCTGACATATACCACAGTGCTGTACAGAGAACACTGAGCCGGTCACATCAGTCTCTGCACCAGAGGAGCTTACACTCTAATGTCCCCTCCCCCACAGTCACACACTATTATTATTATTATACATTTATATAGCTCTGTCATATACCGTAGTGCTGTACAGAGAACACTGAGCCGGTCACATCAGTCTCTGCACCAGAGGAGCTTACACTCTAATGTCCCCCCACTATTATTATACACTATTATATATTAATATATTATTATATTATACTATTATATATTATTATTATTATTATTATTATTATTATTATTATTATTATTATTATTAATTTATATTATATTATTATATTATTATTATTATTATTATTATTATATACTATATTATTATGTATTATGATAAATATTATGATATATTATTATATTATATATTATATATACAGTGTTATATTATATATTATATTATATATTAATTGTATATTATATTATTATATTATATATTATATGTATTATTATATGTTATTATATACTGTACTATTATATTATTATTAATATAAAAATCTATACTTTTTTAATATACATTTATATAGCTCTGACATATACTGCAGTGCTGTACAGAGAACACTGAGCCAATCACATCAGTCTCTGCACCCGAGGAGCTTACACTCTAATGTCCCCCCACTATTATTATACACTATTATATATTAATATATTATTATATTATACTATTATATATTATTATTATTATTATTATTATTATTATTATTATTATTATTATTATTATTATTAATTTATATTATATTATTATATTATTATTATTATTATTATTATTATATACTATATTATTATGTATTATGATAAATATTATGATATATTATTATATTATATATTATATATACAGTGTTATATTATATATTATATTATATATTAATTGTATATTATATTATTATATTATATATTATATGTATTATTATATGTTATTATATACTGTACTATTATATTATTATTAATATAAAAATCTATACTTTTTTAATATACATTTATATAGCTCTGACATATACTGCAGTGCTGTACAGAGAACACTGAGCCAATCACATCAGTCTCTGCACCCGAGGAGCTTACACTCTAATGTCCCAAGCCCCCCACCCAGCGACTCTCCAGCAGTTTGTCTATCAAAACAAATAATTCCTGAATATTTTCTGGCTTCTATACAAAGTTCACTTAACCCCTGGCGCCCTCTTTCTTATCTGACCAATGGCACGTTGTAATTGCCTGGGCAGAGACTGACTGGCACGTCTTGTTTTCCAACCAGCAGACTTTAATATATTAATTAATATGAATCTTATAATAAAATATCCTGATTGCAGGTCATTTAAGCATCGCAAACAAGCAAAAAACAAGATGTGCACGTCAGCAACAATCCACCCCCCCCCCTCCCCTCCCCCCCATGAAATTGCAGAATCGGATCCCCCACTGGGCACTTTGTCATATCTGTTGTGGTTTAGAATATAAAATATTCCTGAATATTCCTCGTCTCTGTCAGTGGTATGAGTTGTCGGCGTGGTCCCCGGGACGCGGTGATAAAAGGCGGGGTTGTCTCTGTTTTTGTGGCTATAGGGAACATTGTTATAAATATTAATGTGTGTTCTACATTCCTACAAGATACCAACAAGTCCAACAAGGAACCGTGCTGGGGGAAATATAGAGCCCTGGGGCCCCCAACCCACCAGCTGAGGGCCACATGTGGCCCTTTGGATCTTAGTCTATGGCTCTCAGGGCCCCTGCAGACAACAGTCTGTGTTTTTATTGCTCAAGCTGATAAAGGAAACATTATTTTTTAGACTGGATTCCGGTAAAAAGATTGTTTGATTTATTTCTTTTATGCTAGATGACTTCTTCTGTCTTCTTATATTGGACCTTGTTACAGAAATATCAAATGTGGCCACAAGTCATTATTAAGGTTGAAGTCTATCGGCTTATATTGTAGGATCCCTGACTCCTCATTTAACCCTAACCCTAACACTAACCTCAACCCTAACCCTAATGCTAACCTTAACACTAACCCTACCCCTAACACTGACCTCAACCTTAACACTAACCCTACCCCTAACACTAACCTCAACTATAACCCCAATGCTAACCTTAACACTAACCCTAACCCTACCCCTAACACTAACCTCAACCCTAACCCTAATGCTAACCTTAACACTAACCCTACCCCTAACACTAACCTCAACCCTAACCCTAATGCTAACCTTAACACTAACCCCACCCCTAACACTAACCTCCACCTTAACACTAACCCTACCCCTAACACTGACCTCCACCTTAACACTAACCCTACCCTTAACACTAACCTCAACCCTAACCCTAATGCTAACCTTACCACTAACCCTACCCCTAACACTGACCTCAACCCTAACCCTAATGCTAACCTTAACACTAACCCTACCCCTAACACTGACCTCCACCTTAACACTAACCCTACCCCTAACACTAACCTCAACCCTAACCCTAATGCTAACCTTACCACTAACCCTACCCCTAACACTGACCTCAACCCTAACCCTAATGCTAACCTTAACACTAACCCTACCCCTAACACTGACCTCCACCTTAACACTAACCCTACCCCTAACACTAACCTCAACCCTAACCCTAATGCTAACCTTACCACTAACCCTACCCCTAACACTGACTTCAACCCTAACCCTAATGCTAACCTTAACACTAACCCTACCCCTAACACTGACCTCCACCTTAACACTAACCCTACCCCTAACACTAACCTCAACCCTAACCCTAATGCTACCCTTAACACTAACCCTACCCCTAACACTGACCTCAACCCTAACCCTAATGCTAACCTTAACACTAACCCTACCCCTAACACTAACCTCCACCTTAACACTAACCCTACCCCTAACACTGACCTCAACCCTAACCCTAATGCTAACCTTAACACTAACCCCACCCCTAACACTAACCTCCACCTTAACACTAACCCTACCCCTAACACTGACCTCCACCTTAACACTAACCCTACCCTTAACACTAACCTCAACCCTAACCCTAATGCTAACCTTACCACTAACCCTACCCCTAACACTGACCTCAACCCTAACCCTAATGCTAACCTTAACACTAACCCTACCCCTAACACTGACCTCCACCTTAACACTAACCCTACCCCTAACACTAACCTCAACCCTAACCCTAATGCTAACCTTACCACTAACCCTACCCCTAACACTGACCTCAACCCTAACCCTAATGCTAACCTTAACACTAACCCTACCCCTAACACTGACCTCCACCTTAACACTAACCCTACCCCTAACACTAACCTCAACCCTAACCCTAATGCTAACCTTACCACTAACCCTACCCCTAACACTGACCTCAACCCTAACCCTAATGCTAACCTTAACACTAACCCTACCCCTAACACTGACCTCCACCTTAACACTAACCCTACCCCTAACACTAACCTCAACCCTAACCCTAATGCTACCCTTAACACTAACCCTACCCCTAACACTGACCTCAACCCTAACCCTAATGCTAACCTTAACACTAACCCTACCCCTAACACTAACCTCCACCTTAACACTAACCCTACCCCTAACACTGACCTCAACCCTAACCCTAATGCTAACCTTAACACTAACCCTACCCCTAACACTGACCTCAACCCTAACCCTAATGCTAACCTTAACACTAACCCTACCCCTAACACTGACCTCAACCTTAACACTAACCCTACCCCTAACACTAACCTCAACCCTAACCCTAATGCTAACCTTAACACTAACCCTACCCCTAACACTAACCTCAACTATAACCCCAATGCTAACCTTAACACTAACCCCACCCTTAACCCTAATGCTAACCTTAACACTAACCCTACCCCTAACACTGACCTCAACCTTAACCCTAACCCTACCCCTAACACTAACCTCAACCCTAACCCCAATGCTAACCTTAACACTAACCCTACCCCTAACACTAACCTCCACCTTAACACTAACCCTACCCCTAACACTGACCTCCACCTTAACACTAACCCTACCCCTAACACTAACCTCAACCCTAACCCTAATGCTAACCTTAACACTAACCCTACCTCTAACACTGACCTCAACCTTAACACTAACACTACCCCTAACACTAACCTCAACTATAACCCCAATGCTAACCTTAACACTAACCCTAACCCTACCCCTAACACTAACTTCAACCCTAACCCTAATGCTAACCTTAACACTAACCCCACCCTTAACCCTAATGCTAACCTTAACCCTAACCCTACCCCTAACACTAACCTCAACCCTAACCCTAATGCTAACCTTAACACTAACCCCACCCTTAACCCTAATGCTAACCTTAACACTAACCCTACCCCTAACACTAACCTCAACCCTAACCCTAATGCTAACCTTAACACTAACCCCACCCTTAACCCTAATGCTAACCTTAACACTAACCCTACCCCTAACACTAACCTCAACCTTAACACTAACCCTACCCCTAACACTAACCTCAACCTTAACACTAACCCCACCCCTAACACTAACCTCAACTATAACCCCAATGCTAACCTTAACACTAACCCCACCCCTAACACTAACCTCAACCTTAACACTAACCCTACCTCTAACACTAATCTCAACCTTAACACTACCCCTACCCCTAACACTAACCTCAACTATTACCCCAATGCTAACCTTAACACTAACCCTACCCCTAACACAAAGCTCAACGATAACCTTAATGCTAACCTTAACACTAACTATAACCCTACCCCTAACACTAACCTCAACTGTAACCCCAATGCTAACCTTAACACTAACCCTACCCCTAACACTAACCTCAACTATAACCCCAATGCTAACCTTAACACCAACCCTAACCCTACCCCTAACACAAAGCTCAACGACAAACCTTAATGCTAGCCTTAACTATAACCCTACCCCTAACACTAACCTCAACTGTAACCCCAATGCTAAACTTAACACTAACCATAACCCTACCCCTAACACTAACCTCAACTATAATCCTAATGCTAACCTTAACACTGGGTTGAGGTCAGGACTCTGTGCAAGCCAGTCAAGTTCCTCCACCCCAAAATGGCTCATCCATGTCTTTATGGACCTTGCTTTGTAAACTGGTGCGCAGTCATGTTGGAACAGGAAGGGGCCGTCCCCAAACTGTTCCCACAAAGTTGGGAGCATGAAATTGTCCAAAATGTCTTGGTGTGCTGACGCCTTAAGAGTTCCCTTCACTGGAACTAAGGGACCAACCCCTGAAAAACAACCCCCACACCAACCCCCCCCCCCCCTCCAGCAAATGGTTTGGACCAGTGCACAAAGCAAGGACCATAAAGACACGGATGAGCGAGTTTGGGGTGGAGGAACTTGACTGGCCTCAACCCGATAGAACACCTTTGGGATGAATATGAGTGAAGACTACGAGCCAGGCCTTCTCATCCAACATCAGTGCCTGACCTCACAAATGGACTTCTGGAAGAATGGTCAAACATTCCCATAGACACACTCCTAAACCTTCTGGACGGCCTTCCCAGAAGAGGTGAAGCTGTTATAGCTGCAGAGGGCGGGGCCAACTCAATATTGAACCCTACGGACTAAGACTGGGATGCCATTAAAGTTCATGTGCGTGTAAAGGCCTGGCGTCCCAATACTTTTGGCAATATCGTATATCACTCAATCCCAACATAACATTCCAAGTAGACCGAGTGTGATATCCTCTAACCGACAGAATCATGTAGCACCGGCAGCAGCATGAAGCTTCTCGGCTTCACAGGAAAACAGGATAATCGCAAAGAGCACAAATTACCAGGAATCTGATCACACAGAGGCTGGAAAAAAAAAAGCGAGCAGTCTATTACAATCGCTTTGACATTTTGCCGCTTTTTATTAAATTGGCCTGGTAATTTTGCTCGGTGTCACCCCCCTGCAAGGCACCGGGGCCTGTGAACCCAGCCTGAAACACACGCAGGTATCTCATTGATTTTCAAAACGTCTCTGATTAGTATGCTGCTAATGCACTAAAAGCTCTTAAGCCATTACCATCTCCCCGCCACTTATCTGCAATTTATCGCCTTTCACCTGGGAACCTATAGAAAATGCAAAGAACTGCTGAAACGCTGCACAGTCTGTAACATCAATCAAATGGGAGACGCGGGGAGCTAAAACGGCTTACGGGTCTACTACGCGTTATATAGGCTCCCCCCCCCCCCCCCCCCCCGCCGCCGCATCCCTTTAAACTGTTCCAGATTCTAATCCCAGAAGTTTCCAATTTAGCTGTAACACTGAGATACAAGAGAGCCGACTTTAATGGATGTATTCTTTATAATGAAGTAAGATACGTTTTGTATTTCTTTTTGCTTGCACGCGGCGTAAAATGGCGGAGAGGGTTGGAGGGGTTTTGGGAAAGCAACAACAGATTGGAGCAGACTCGACCCTCTAAAGTGTAGCCACCAATCAATATCTAGATATTACATCTGCATGCAGACCGCCGCACTCCCGACAGCCCGGTATCAAAGGATAGTAGGAGCAACGCTGTATCCTGGCCTAGGCCAACAAGGCCCAGGCCTAGGGCAGCACGTTGCAGGGGGGGGCAGCACGGAAAGAGTCCCCGCCGGCTTGCGCTACACTGTTAGTGTAGCGCCAGCCTTATGGGGCGGACTGGGCAAAGAGGAAAATTAGTCTAGCGCCCCCATAAAGCAGCCGCACTGCTTCCGGTATGCGGGCGGCCGGCATTCCGCAACTGTGGGGGGGGGGGGGGGGGGGCAGAGCTTCTAATTTTGACTGTCCTATCATCCTGGACCACGAACCTTCCTCACTGTGCTATATGTTTTCTGCTGCACCATTGGCATGGTTATATCTTCTTAGTCCTCTCCATAAAAATATCTGAATTTTGTGCCTAAAGTAGAACTATAGGCAACACTTTTTTTTTATTTTGGATAGAGTAAGGGAAGGGCGGGTCTTAAGCAGCAAGAGGTGTGGCCTTGACAGAAATGGGTGGGTCATATTTAAATTAGGGGGTGCACAAGTTTAGTCAGGCCTAGGTCAGCAAAAAACCTAAATACACTACTGAGTAGGAGTGGTGGTCCGCATCTATAAGGGGTGCAGAGGTGCCGCCCCCCCTAATCCATGCGCCCAGCCCCTAATCTACATGCAGGGGCACCGGACACATAAATTGCAATTTTTTTTTTTTAAGCACATGATCAGAGCTTGAGGCTCTAATTGGCTTAAAAAAGGGGTGGGCTCGGGGCGCAGAGCACTGCGCCCTGAGCCCACCCAGTTGTGTGACATTAGCAAATTAATATTCGCTATTGTCTTCCTGCTTCTCCTCTCGGCCGATCAGGAAGTGGGTTCTAAAGTGATACTAAAGGTTCCCTTTTTTTTTTTAAAATAACAAACATGTTATACTTACCTCCACTGTGCAGCTCGTTTTGCATCCTCTTCTGGGGTCCCTCAGCGGCTCTCGCGGCTCCTCCCCGCATTAGATAACCCCCTCTGGGAAGCTCTCTCCTGAGGGGGTTACCTTGCGGGCGCGCTCCTGAGTCATACACTCGGTGTCCCGGCGCCCGCATCATTGGATTTGATTGACAGCAGCGGGAGCCAATGGCTGCGCTGCTATCAATCTATCCAATCAAAGCCGGGACTCCGTGGAGAGGAGGACGGCAGGGACGCGCCGAACAGGTGAACTGGCTCAGGTAAGTAAAACGGGGGGGCTGGGGGGCCGGTGATTGCCAGGTGTTTTTTCACCTTAATGCATTAAAGCGAAAAAACACGAACCTTTACAACCCCTTTAAGACCCGATTGGTCGAGAGGAGAAGCGATCGTATTGGCTGCTGAGGAGGATGCCACCAAGGAGGAAGCCTCTGATGAGGAGGGGAGGCAGGGTGAAGCCGCTGTGAAGCCGAGGAGGAGGAGACACAGGGTAAAGCTGCCGAGGAGGAAGTGCTGCCCGCCACCTAGATGGGGTAAGTGTGGGGCTGGTGGGCTGACGAGGGTGGGGTGGGGTTTGACTGATCAACTGACCGACCGAACAGTGGGGGTGTCAGGTGGTTTGTTTGCCGCCCCCCTAAAAATGGAGCACCAGCCCTCCACTGGCCTCAGCTTCTTCCCAGTCCCACCCCCTGGTGCATTTCCCCCCACCCCTGGGGCTTAGTCATAGAGGTCATAGGCCTCAGCTTCTCCCCAGCCAAACCCCCTGATGCATTTCACGCCACCCACGGGGCTCAGTCATAGAGGTCGTAAGCCTCAGCTTCACCCCACCCCCGGGGCTTAGTCATAGAGGTCGTAGGCCTCAGCTTCTCCCCAGCCACACCCCCTGATGCATTTCACCCCACCCCCGGGGCTTAGTCATAGAGGTCATAGGCTATGACTAAGCCCCAGCAGCGGGGCAAAATGAGTCAGGGAGCGTGGCTGGGGAGGAGCTGAAGCTGCAGCCATTCCATCTTATCCTTTGATATTGGTCTGTCAGGAGTGCGGCACTCTCACACCTGGTGAACGTCTTATGGTGAGCAGATATTATGACATTGGCTAATTATGTTATTGTTATTGAACTAAAGTACATTGTGTGTATTATGTTGCTTATGTTTTTTCTGCTAGTTTATATATAATTTTTCAATTATGTTTGTATAGACCCTCCTGAAGAAGCGGTGCTAACCGCGAAACCGGTTGAGGTTCACTGCCCTCTCCACTCCAAATAGACCGTGATGGTGGCTTCGCTACCCATATATACTGCTATTTTCTGTTGTGGGGTCGGCTTATGTTTTTAATGTAATTGTAATTGGTCCTTTCCTTTATGTAATAAATATATTTTTATATAAGACTTCAGTGTCGTTCAATCAGTGCCTAGGAAAATACAATCTCTCTTCCTATTGATCATTTATGGGTAGTATGGTACTAGCAGCCATCACCCTTTGCTCACTAGGCCCTTCTTCTACTCTCACACCTGCATATGCAAGATGAGTAATTGGGATGCCGGCACCCATATCAGTGTGGATCACCGGAGGAGAAATCCTAGTGCTTCAGAGTGGTGCTCCAAAATGTTTTATATGGCTACCCTACCAACCAACAGCTCCTATTTATTTTAGGCTTCTTAGGCTTTGTTCACACATTCAGCCAGAGGGCAGGCAGTTGAGCCACATTTCCAACGTGCCTCCAACCACCCGCCTGAACACTGTGAAGCCCTGTACATACGACCGGGAATCCCGTCTGTTTGAAAACCGTTGGTTTTCCAGATGGGATTCCTGCCAAGCTTGCCTTGAAAAGCCATGTATACACACGGTCACACAAAAGACCCGCCGTTCTTTTGAATGGCAAGAACGCGGTGACGTCAAAGACTACAACGAGCCGGCTAAATTACGTTCTATGCTACCGCGCATGTGTCAAATTGTTATCGAGCATGCATGGTTTATTTCCCTTTCAGGTAAGCATACAGACGACCGGTTTTCTCAGCAGGAAACACTGCCGGGAATCCCGACGGGAAAATAGAGAGCAGGTTCTCTATTTTTTCCCGGCAGTTTTCCTGTCGGGAAAACTGCTAGAGAGCATACACACGGCCGGGATTCCTGGCCAAAAGCTCTCCTGGCAGTTTTCCTGCCGGGAAAACCGGCTGTGTGTACAGGGCTTACGGACTCAATTACATGTGCGGTATTTCCTGAAGAGTGATCCGAACACCATGGCTTTTAACGGGATGTCCTACCAGCTCATATAGAAGTGATGGTCAGGTGTCCACTTACTATTATGTATAACATAATTTTCAGTCCTTCATTAAAATAGAATATAATCTCTTCTACTGTCTCAAAGTGTTGGGTTCTGCTTGGCCACCATTGGGACTTGTTGACACTAGTGTTGGTCTCTGAAAATGGATCCACGTTCAGATTTCTTCTCAGAGAGCAATTGACTGGTGGGGAGGTGGAGTTATATCACCTCCTCACTTACCTGCTTGAACCCCTTGATCCCAGCACAAGCACCTCATAGAGTGGCCCCATTCACGTGAAGAAAAGTGACCTTCAAGGGCACCATTTTTTTTTTGCATTTTTTCTCAACCAGGGTTCCCCCAGAGGTTGCTAGGGGTTCCTGCCTCTTGGATAAGTAACCACTGACAGCATTGATATTTTTTAGCTATATCTAAGTTGGGGTTCTTCTCAATGACCACAGATGTCAGGAGCATTCTTCTTAGAAACCACCACACTTATCTAAGTTGGGGTTCTTCTCAAAGGCCACAGATGTCAGGAGAATTCTTCTTAGTAACCACCACACTTATCTAAGTTGGGGTTCTTCTCAAAGGCCACAGATGCCAGGAGCATTCTTCTCAGTAACCACCACACTTATCTAAGTTGGGGTTCTTCTCAAAGGCCACAGATGTCAGGAGCATTCTTCTCAGTAACCACCACACTTATCTAAGTTGGGGTTCTTCTCAAAGGCCACAGATGTCAGGAGCATTCTTCTCAGTAACCACCACACTTATCTAAGTTGGGGTTCTTCCCAATGACCACAGATGTCAGGAGCATTCTTCTCAGTAACCACCACACTTATCTAAGTTGGGGTTCTTCTCAAAGGCCACAGATGTCAGGAGCATTCTTTTCAGTAGCCACCACACTTCTCTAAGTTGGGGTTCTTCTCAATGACCACAGATGTCAGGAGCATTCTTCTCAGTAACCACCACACTTATCTAAGTTGGGGTTCTTCTCAAAGGCCACAGATGTCAGGAGCATTCTTCTCAGTAACCACCACACTTATCTAAGTTGAGGTTCTTCTCAAAGGCCACAGATGTCAGGAGCATTCGTCTCAGTAACCACCACACTTATCTAAGTTGGGGTTCTTCTCAAAGGCCACAGATGTCAGGAGCATTCTTCTCAGTAGCCACCACACTTATCTAGGTTGGGGTTCTTCTCAAAGACCACAGATGTCAGGAGCATTCTTCTCCGTAGCCACCACACTTATCTAAGTTGGGGTTTTTCTCAACGAAAACAGATGCCAGGAGCATTCTTTTCAGTAACCACCACACTTATCTAAGTTGGGGTTCTTCTCAACGACCACAGATATCCGGAGCATTCTTCTCAGTAACCACCACATTTCTCTAAGTTGGGGTTCTTCTCAATGACCACAGATGTCAGGAGCATTCTTCTCAGTAGCCACCACACTTATCTAAGTTGGGGTTCTTCTCAACGACCACAGATATCAGGAGCATTCTTCTCAGTAACCACCACACTTCTCTAAGTTGGGGTTCTTCTCAACAACCACAGATGTCAGGAGCATTCCTTTCAGTAACCACCACACTTCTCCAAGTTGGGGTTCTTCTCAATGACCACAGATGTCAGGAGCATTCTTCTCAGTAACCACCACATTTCTCTAAGTTGGGGTTCTTCTCAATGACCACAGATGTCAGGAGCATTCTTCTCAGTAGCCACCACACTTATCTAAGTTGGGGTTCTTCTCAATGACCACAGATGTCAGGAGCATTCTTTTCAGTAACCACCACACTTCTCTAAGTTGGGGTTCTTCTCAACGACCACAGATATCAGGAGCATTCTTCTCAGTAGCCACCACACTTATCTAAGTTGGGGTTCTTCTCAACGACCACAGATATCAGGAGCATTATTTTCAGTAACCACCACACTTCTCCAAGTTGGGGTTCTTCTCAACGACCACAGATGTCAGGAGCATTCTTTTCAGTAACCACCACACTTCTCTAAGTTGGGGTTCTTCTCAACGACCACAGATGTCAGGAGCATTCTTTTCAGTAACCACCACACTTATGCACCATGAGCTGTAGATAGAGTAGATATTAGGTAAGGGGTTCCTTGGGACCGAAAACCTTGATCCTTCATGTTAAAAAGATTGAGAAAAAGGCTGATCTAGGGTTTAGTTTTAGGTTTTGGGAGTTAAATGTTACCATCTGAGAACTCCCGCTCAGGGTTCTTGATGCTAAAAACCAATAATTGTGAATGACTCTGATTTCTGCAGCAGTGATCGGTTCCGCAATCAGTTCTCCTCAATATTATGACCCTCTCAGGCAACAGTTTCTGGAGAAAAAAAAAAGTTACTCGGCTTAACAAATGTGGCGGACACTTGATTAAATTTAAGAGCCAATCTAAAAAGGTTCCGGGACCCAGCGGTGCCATTAAACGATTTTTATGCCCGGCTAACGTTCGGTGAGAGCGCTTACAATGAGGATAAGGCAGGAAAAAGATATGATTCATGTTTGCGCGTCCGCAATGCAGCGTCCATTTACAGTTAAATGGAAGAATTTGCCCAAATCGTTCCCCATCTCCGCTCCATCTTTCTTCTATTTGTTGCCAGGCAACAGAACCGTTCCCGTAATGGCTGCCCGATGCATCACGCGGGAGGCGAAAGGGCTCGGTGACAGAATAGGGCCCCATTTGCAGCGGCGAGACGAAGCGGCTCAGTTACAGATATTAGCTAAAGTTCGAGGTCTGCGTATTTTTTTTCTTCGGTTTGGAGTAGGAGGATGATGTGTGGAGGCTCTACTAAGTCCCCGAAAACTTGCACCTCCATAAGACAACCCTAGAAGCCACAGTAGCTATTTTGAGTCCACCTTTATTTCCTGTCCGAATGACTTCAATCATCATCAATCGTCTCTCCTCCTCCTGATCTGTACTGTTGTTGACCTACTTTGACGATTATTAGCTTTCTCTGCCCTCAATCATTTTGTTTCTGAGCCGTACAGTATATGAAAGAACAAATCCCTGGCATCCTTTTAGATGTGCATGCTCCCTAGGTAGTACAGACTTTAGCCGTGCAATGTGCTTATCAGCAGGGCCGCTGCAAGGATTTTTGTCTACACAGACAAATGTGCATTTTTCAAAGGTGAGCGTAGCCAACTGAAGAAAGGAATGGGGAGATTTACTAAAACTGGAGCACTTTGAATCTGGTTCAACTGTGCATAGTGCGACGGTGGGATCCTGTGCATTCTTAAAGTGTGTTGGTTTACACCAGATTTGGTAGAGAAAGACATGCTGATTGAACAGCTGTGTGTTCGGCTATTTAGTTCTGACATGACTATGGATCAGGGCTCTGTGCATGGGAGTCAGGTGGACTCCCATCCCTCTGAGAGTCAGAGGCTATCTATGCTGCATGGGTGCAGCCAAAGTGTGCGTGTCTGCAGGAGGCAGACTTTATTGCTGAAGTAAGCAAGAAGGTGCTGACCGGGAGTAAGCGAGGAGTAAGCTTATCTCTTGGAAACTGTTTGTTCTGAGGAGCAGACCTAAGGCCTAGGCTAAAGGCCTGAACAGCCAGATCGCAAGAGGGGAAGCCAGGAGGTAAACTGTTGAGTATGCAAGATACAGGAATGGTGGAACCCTCCCTGCGAGGGCAACTGATGTATTTGTGAACTTTTTGTGCTTTTAAATAAAAGTGGGCTACCATGCCCTTAAATAGAGTTCCTGACTGGATTGAATCACTGGAAAAACGCATCTACTACGAGAGCTAACAACCCCTAATCTTACAATAGTAACAAATCAGCTTCTAACTTCGGCTTTTTCAATTAAGCTTTGACAATAAAACCTAGAAGCTGATTAGCTACTATGCAGAGCTGCACCAGATTCTGTGTGCACCAGTTTTAGGAAATCAACCCCGACGTGTCTTATTTGCAGAATCAACGAATATCTTCCTTCCTGGCTATCCCCCCCCCCTATATAATAGAGATAAAGAGATATAGATATGATTATTGTCCATATTAAGAGAGCAGCTCAGAGTGACAACCATGGCTTCCTCCATAGATACAGTGGAGGAGAGAGTGTAGCCATCTGAAAACAGGAAGTGTCTTATTTGCAAGATATCTTCTGTATACTACCAAATGCCCTGCCCTGCCCCCCCCCCCCTCATATAATGGAGATAAAGAGATACAAACATTGTTGTGGTCCATAATGAGAGAACAGCCTAGAGTGAGAACCATGGCTTCCTCCATAGATACAGTGGAGGAGTGGTGAGCGTAGCCAACTGAAGGCAGGAAGTGTTTTTTTTGTAGGATCAAAGAATATCTTCCATTCTAGCTATCTTCTGGAAACTACTCATTGTCATGCCCCTCCTCCTTCGTTTGCGAGAAACACGCAATAGAAGTCCCTGACCCTTTTTCAAAGTCTCACCAAACCACAACACCCCCCCCTTATTATAGAGATAAAGAGATATAGATATGTTGTCCATACCTGGAGAGCAGCCTAGAGTGACCACCATGGCTTTTGCCGTACATACAGTGGAGGAGTGAGTGTAGCCAACTGAAGACAGGAAATGTCTTATTTGCAGGGTCAAAGGATATCTTCTATTCTAGCTATCTTCTGTAAACTACCAATTGCCATCCCCCCATTAAAGAGAGATAAAGAAATAAAGACATGTTTGTAGTCCATATCAGGAGAGCAGCTTGGGGTGACAACCATGGGTTCCTCCATAGATACAGTGGAAGAGTGAGCATAGCCATCTGAAGACAGGAAGTTTCTTATTTGCTAGCTATCTTCTGTAAACTACCAAGTTCCCTTCCCACCCCCCTCATATAATGTAGATAAAGAAATATAGACATGTTTGTAGTCCATTTCAGGAGAGCAGCCTGGGGTGACAACCATGGGTTCCTCCATAGATACAGTGGAAGAGTGAGCGTAGCCAACTGAAGACAGGGAGTGTCTTATTTGCAGGATCAAAGGATATCTTCCAGAAGCTATCAGTTGCCCTGCTATAGTGGAGATAAGGAGAAACAGACATGTTTGTTGTCCATATCAGGAGGGAAGCCTAGGGAGACAATCATGGCTTCCTCCATAGATACAGTGGTGGAGTTAGTGTAGCCAACTGAAGACAGGAAATGTCTTATTTGCAGGGTCAAAGAATATCTTCTATTCTAGCTATCTTCTGTAAACTACCAATTGCCATGCCCCTCAACCCCCAGTGGCGTAGCGTGGGGGGGCCAGGGGGGGTTGCCCCGGGCACAAAATTTAGAGGAGCACAGTGGCAGGTGGCTCTTCTCCTGCGCTGTGCTGTCTAGGAGACTGTGAGCTCTTCCGCTTCACTATGAGAAAGAAGTTGCGGTGCAGTCCCGGCTTAGGCTCCAGCGGTGACACTGACACAGCAGTGAGTAAATGTACACTGAAGACCATCCGTGATGATCTCAGGGATTGTGACCGTGCGGAGACTGGGGGGAAGGAGGAGGGCAGGTCAGTATAGGAATCAGGTAGGTCAGTGTTGTGGTCAGTATAGAAATCAGATAGGTCAGTTTAGTGGTCAGCGTAGGAATCAGGTAGGTTAGTATAGTGATCAGGTAGGTCGGTGTAGGAGTCAGGTTGGTCAGTACTACTATACTAGTGGAAGGGACTCAGAGAGTGCTAAAAATCCACGGGTTAGGGGGGCGCAAATCTCTTGCCCTGCCCCGGCCGCTGACAACCCATGCTACGCCACTGCCCCCCCCACCCCCTGCCTCATAAGAGAGATAAAGAAATATAGACATGTAGGGAGACAACCATGGGTTCCTCCATAGATACAGTGGAAGAGTGAGTGTAGCCTACAGAAGACAGATAGTGTCTTATTTGCAGGATCAAAGTATATCTTCCTTCCAAGCTATCTTCTGGAAACTACCAATTGCCCCCCCCCCCCTATATAATAGATATAAAGAGATACAGAGATGTTTGTAGTCCATATCAAGAGTGCAGCCTAGAGTGACAACCATGGCTTCCTCCATAGATTCAGTGGAGGAGTGAGTGTCGCCAACTGAAGACAGGAAATGTCTTATTTGCAGGATAATCAGATGAAAGTAAAAGCAAAGCAAGCAAACATAAGAAACAGTACTACTACCCATATGGCATGCTGACAACAGAGCTCCTGGGTGCCCGATCCACAGTCGTTTCACTGAGTAGATAATGAAGAAAGATGATCCACACACCAGTAGTTGCTCTCAACAAATCTTCATATTTATTCAAAAACCACAGCAGACAACCGCAGATAAGATCAGTTGACACGTTTTAGCCTGTAAGGCCTTAGTCATAACCTTATGACTAAGGCCTTATAGGCTGAAACGCGTCAACTATTCTTATCTGCGGTTGTCTGCTGTGGTTTTTTGAATAAATATGAAGATTTATTAAGAGCAACTACTGGTGTGTGGATCATCTTTCTTCATTAAAAGAAAAGAAGCCCGGGAGAAGAAAACAAATGCAGCCACCACACCGGAGACTATCGACCTGCAATATGTTAAAAAAAATTAGGTTTTGGGTTTCGCTACATTTTGTAGCTTCCTCCTGACATCAGCCATTATTTTTGACATAGGGGGAATAAATAGAGACGATGAGAATCGTTGGTTTCCTAATTCCAATCTGAAATCAGGACCGCTTGCCGTCTGTAATTGGATCCTTCGGGGGTTCTCATTCCAATCACTCCTCTATCATTCGGCTTATCTGTTAATTGATGCGTGTTTTAGGGAAGTTCTTACTAATACGGACATCTGTGCACACCGCCGCCGAGATAAAAAACCGCCGCGCTACGTTCTATCGCTTTCCTCCATCTCATATTCACGCTCAAACGCCGTGACTAAGATTGAGGGTCCGACTCCTTCTGCTTGCATCGTACAGAGAGAATCCGCCACCCGCCCCGGTGCAGAGCCCGCCGGGGCAGACTGGTAAACAGTTCTGGTGTACGGAGATAAAAAACGCCATTTGTCAGCGAGCCGTCATTCTATACATGGGGGGAGGGGGGTGCATGTTCACAAGGCTAAGAGCACAAGGCCAAATTTTCCTAAATTCAAGGGACAGTCTGGGGTTAAAAAGTATGAACCGAAAGAATGAAATAATAGATGTACGCTAATCCAGATAGATACAGTAGATAGATAGATAGATAGATAGATAGAGAGATAGAGAGATAGATAGAGAGATAGATCGATAGATAGATAGATGAGAGATAGATAGATAGATAGAGAGATAGATAGATAGATAGATAGATAGATAGATAGATAGATAGATAGATAGATAGACAGACAGATAGATAAATAAACAGGCAGATTGATAGATAGATAGATAGATAGATAGATAGATAGATAGATAGATAGATAGATAGATAGATAGATAGATAGATAGATAGATATAAAGCGTTGCGCAAACTGTTGGCGCTATATAAAACCTGTATGATAATAATAATAATAGATACAGTGAGTGAAATAAGTATTTGATCCCCTATCAATCAGCAAGATTTCTTCTTCCCAGGTGTCTTCTATACAGGTAACGGGCTGAGATTAGGAGCGCTCTCTTTAGTGCCGGTTCATACTACAGCGACCTGAAAGTTGGCATGACTTTGCCAGGCAACTTCAGGGAATTCCTGGGTAATCTTCCTGTAATGTCGGATCCAAATCACATCAATTAAGATAAGGATGCGGCTTGGAGGCGACTTCCATTGAAATCAATGGGTACAAGTCGCCTAGAAGTAGTACAGGAACCTTTTCTGAAGTCGGAGCGACTCCAGTAGTGTGCATTAAGACGGCTCCATTCACTTCAATGGAATTTCTTATGTCCAGCGACTTGGGGCGACTTGAGGTCTGACAAGTCGGATCCCAAGTCGCTGTAGTGTGAACCGGCACTAAAGGCCGGCTTGGTCCTCCCACTCGAGAAATCACATGTACAGCCCGTCTAGGGTGACCACATTTCCAAACTACCATTCAGGGACACCCTCCCTTCCCAAAAATGAGCTTGTGCTGTAACGAATCACAGCACAGTGATTGGACACAAGAGGCGGGATTTATGATTTCTCCAATCACAAGCAGGGGGCGGGGATTGTGCTCCTCCAGGCATTCCCGGCCAGGACAAGTACTGTCAGTGAGTAAAGCGGTGATGTGGCGGCCTTTTTTGGGGGCATCAGATTGGCCCGGGGGGTTGGCTGTGTCAGTTTCATTCCGGGACACTGTATTGTCCTGGAATGAATGTGCCCGGGACAGACCTGAAAAATGTGGGACTGTCCCGGGCAATTCTGGACACGTGGTCACCCTAAGCCCGTCTGAAGTCTGATAATGAACATCTGAATGATTCAGAGGAGAACTGGGGGAAAGTGCTGTGGTCGGATGAGACCAAAATCAAGCTCTTTGACATCAATTCAACTCTCCGTGTTTGGAGGAGGAGGAGGAATGCTGCCTATGACCCCAAGAACACCATCCCCCCCCCTCATCATACATGGAGGTGGAAACATTATGCTTTGGGGGTATTTTTCTGCTAAGGGGACAGGAAAACTCCACCGCATGAAAGGGACGATGGACGGGGCCCCATGTACCATCAAATCTTGGGTGAGAATCTCCTTCCCTCAGCCAGGGCATTGAAAATGGGTCATGGATGGGTCTTCCAGCATGACAATGACCCAAAACACACGGCCAAGGCAACAAATGAGTGGCTCAAGAAGAAGCACATTAAGGTCCTGGCGTGGCCTAGCCAGTCCAGACACTAATCCTATAGAAAAAATGTGAAGGGAGCTGAAGGTTCGAGTTACCAAATGTCCAAACCTTAAAGACTTGGAGAGGATCTGCAAAGAGGACAAAATCCCGAGTCCTAAGATGTGCAAACCTGGTGGCCGACTACAAGAAACGTCTGACCTCTGTGATAGGGATGCCACTTTTTTTTCAAGTCCGAACACTTTTGTAGCCTGGGACACCTCTGGGTGTCCCAAGGATAGTAGTATTCCGGTGGGCATATCATATATATATATATATAAAAATAATTTAAATATACTAAATAAAATATATAATACATATATTATATGCATGTATACTGTATATATATATATATATATTAATATATATATATATATATAAAATATAATATATATATATAATATATATAATATATATATATATATATATAATATATATAATATAATATATATATGTGTGTGAAACATTTTTTTTAAAGAAAAATATATGTATATATTATATATTGTATTTAATATTTATTTTAAATACAATATATAATAATTATTTATATAATATATGTATCATATATCTTATTTAATATATTTATATTCTTTATATATTTGTTTTATATACTGTATATATATATATATATTAATCTTATATTATTATATATAATACTTTATACATAGTGCGTATATATATATATATATATTTGTTTTATTTATTTATTTATATATATATATATATATATATATATATATATATATACATAATTTATTTTTAAAAATATATAAATTATGTTGTATTTACTATATTTAATATATAGATGTAAGAATTTGAGCACTGACAGTTCTACCGCTATCATTGTTCAGAAAAGCTCCACATTTAAGGACCTGTCCTCCTGCCTTCCAGTCCAGTGATTTTGGCTGGGCTCAGATGATGTTATCAGCCTGCTGCAAGCAGAAGGAAGCAATTCCCTCAGTCTCCTCTCCCCACCCACCCCAGTGATCAGCAAATCACTAGGCGAGGAGCTGCAGCAGGGGGGCTGATCTGTGTCAGACATTGGTGAACACAGCCAAGAACTTTACAGTCACTAGGCTTTTACATGATCATGTAGCTGGCGCCTAGGTAGATGGTGTTCCCTGGATGATACCTGAGCAAAGATGGTGCTGTCTTTCTGGAGAGAAAAGCAGATGCATTATATCACAGGGGGATGGGGATGGGGGGGTGCTGTGATCTCTGTGAGAGGTAATAAATATCCGGTATGGTAACTTGTAGCCAGGCTGAGCTCATTACTACAGCACAAGCCCAGAGCCACTTGCTTTGCCGCGAGAAGAAGAGGATTCTGGGAGTTTGGCTCCATCTACACCAAGACACTGTCATTTTTTATTTTTTTTATTTTTTTTAGGACGATTAATTTTTTATATCTCCTCTGCTGCATCGTCCTGTCACCATCTGTGTTGTCTTAATCCTGGAAAACCGGCACAGTCGTTATCTCTTCTCTTTGTAGAAATCTCCAACCTTCTCACCGACTTTATTCACTTCTTTTTTTTTTTTTTTTGCTTTTTTCCCTCCCGGTGAGGTGAGGAGGAGGTCAGAGGACAGCCAACAGCTGCAATGGATATCTAACCCCCCCCCCCCCCCGTCCTCCTCCCCTCCCCCATTGCGATATGACTTAGCGTTAATTAGCGAGATCCGGCAAGATGCCATGCAGATTATAACACATCGAATGAACGCCGCCGCGCCACACCTGGCCACAGAACAAGAAGACGCGGTGGGGAGGGGGGGGGGGGTAATAATACATGAAGATCCAGCGAGAGACAATCAACAGCGAGGCTCAAAAACGTCCCCGTGTGATAAAGGCGGAAAAACCTTCGCCGACATGTCTACCGAAGTCGCAAAAACCGTGTCGGAAAAAATAATAATAATTGGGTCGATTTTTTGGGGAAAAGTTTAACTTGACCTCTAATTTTACTGTGTGGACTTTTTTTTTTTTGTTATATAATAAATAAGAATAAGAATAAAAAATAAAAAATAAAAAATAAAAAATAAAAATAATAACAAAAATAAATAAATAATTATATATAGAAAGTTGTCTTAACCACTTGCCGACCGCCGCACGCACTTATACGTCGACAGAATGGCACTCCTGGGCAAAAGGGCGTTATATATATATATACGTCCCCTTTAAGGAAGCGGCATTGTGGACGCGTGCGCGCGCCCGCCGCGAGCCCGACCGTGGGTCCCGTGGACTCGTTCGCCGCGGGGATCCCCGCGATCGTCTCACGGTGAGGAAGAACGCACGCACTTATACGTCGACAGAATGGCACTCCTGGGCAAAAGGGCGTATATATATATATATACGTCCCCTTTAAGGAAGCGGCATTGTGGACGCGCGCCCGCCGCAAGCCCGCCCTCGGGTCCTGTGGACTCGTTCACCGCAGGGATCCCCGCGATCGTCTCACGGAGAGGAGGAACGGGGAGATGCTAATGTAAACAAGCATCTCCCCGCTCTGCCTAGTGACAATGACACTGATCACAGCTCCCTGTAATCAGAAGCGGTGATCAGTGTCATGTGACACAGAACCCATCCCCCCTACAGGTAGAATCACTCCCTAGGACACACTTAACCCCTACAGCGCCACCTACAGGTTAACCCCTTCACTGCCAGGGTCATTTTCACAGTAATCAGTGCATTTTTATAGCACTGATCGCTGTATAAATGACAATGGTCCCAAAAATGTGTCAAAAGTGTCCGATGTGTCCGCCATAATGTCGCAGTCACGATAAAAATCGCTGATCGCCGCCATTACTAGTAAAAAAATAAATACAATTATAATAAAAATGCCATAAATCTATCCCCTATTTTGTAGACGCTATAACTTTTGCGCAAACCAATCAATAAACGCTTATTGCGATTTTTTTTTTAACAAAAATATGTAGAAGAATACGTATCGGCCTAAACTGAGGAAAAAAATAGTTTTTTTTATATATTTTTTTGGGAATATTATAGCAAAAAGTAAAAAAATATTGTTTTTTTTTTTCAAAATTGTCGCTCTAGGTCAGGGATAAAGTTGTGGAGAAGTATAAAGCAGAGTTCGGTTATAAAAAAATCTCCCAAGCTTTGACCATCTCACGGAGCTCTGTTCAATCCATCATCGGAAAATGGAAAGAGTATGGCACAACTGCAAACCTACCAAGACATGGCCGTCCACCTAAACTGACCGGGCCGGGCAAGGAGAGCATTCATCATAGAAGCAGCCAAGAGGCCCATGGTAACTCTGGAGGAGCTGCAGAGATCCACAGCTCAGGGGGGAGAATCTGTCCACAGGACAACTATTAGTCGTGCTTCTCCACAAATCTGCCCTTTATGGAAGAGTGACAAGAAGAAAGACATTGGTGAAAGAAAGTCATAAGAAGTCTTGTTTGCAGTTTGTGAGAAGCCATGTGGGGGGACACAGCAATCATGTGGGGGACACAGCAAACATGTGGGGGACACAGCAAACATGTGGAAGAAGGTGCTCTGGTCAGATGAGACCAAAATTCAACTTTTTGGCCCAAAAGCAAAATGCTATGTGTGGCGGAAAACTAACACTGCACATCACCCTGAACACACCATCCCCACCGTGAAACATGGTGGTGGCAGCATCATGTGGTGGGGATGCTTTTCTTCAGCAGGGACAGGGAAGCTGGTCAGAGTTGATGGGAAGATGGATGGAGACAAATACAGGACAATCTTAGAAGAAAACCTGTTAGAGTCTGCAAAATACTTGAGACTGGGGCGGAGGTTCACCTTCCAGCAGGACATCGACCCTAAAGTACAGCCAGAGTGACAATGGAATGTTTTAGATCAGGGGTCTCCAAACTGCGGCCCTTTGCTTGCCTTTATCCGGCCCTCGGGGCACTATTCAATCCATTGACACCAACAATGGCGAATCATTTTTATTGCTGAAACCACCAATGGGGCACTATTCATCCAACTTACACTATCACAAGGGTACAATTCCTTCTATTGACACCAACAATGGGGCACTAGTCCTCCCACTGACACCAGGGGAATGGTATTGTTTACCCCCCTTGACATTTTCTACTCCCAATGGCCCTAGTCCGGCCCTCCTAAAGTCTGAAGGACAGTAAACTGGCCCTTTGTTTAGAAAGTTTGGAGACCCCTGGTTTAGATCAAAGCACATTCATGTGTTAGAATGGCCCAGTCACAGTCCAGACCTAAATCCCATTGAGAATCTGTGGCAAGACTTGAAAATTGCTGATCACAGACGCTCTCCATCCAATCTGACAGAGCTTGAGATATTTTACAAAGAAGAATGGGCAGAAATGTCCCTCTCTAGATGTGCAAAGCTGGTAGAGACATCCCCAAAAAGACTTGCAGCTGTAATTATAGAGAAAGGCGGTTCTACAAAGTATTGACTCCGGGGGGCGCCATACAAATGCCCCCCACACTTTTTACACATTTATTTGTATCATTTATCATTTTCCTTCCACTTCACAATTTTGTGCCACTTTCTGTTGGTCTATCACATCAAATCCCAATAAAATACATTTACGTTTTTGGTTGTAAAATGAGAAAATGTGGAAATTTTCAAAAGGGTATGAATACTTTTTTCATTCTTTTTTTTATATGTTTTATTGTTATATGAAAAAAAATAAAAAATAAAATAGCTATAAAATACACACGGAACATAGAATAATGCAAATACACTCTTGAGTTCTGTCTTTTCCCATGTTTAATCTTGCTCTTTTCTCAGCTATTTTTCATACTGTAAAAAAAAACAAAAAAAACCACACATCTAATGGAACAAGAAAATGTAAAAAAAAAAAGAAAACAACCTCCGGGAGCCATTTAAAGCCCACTGCTTCCTTTAAAAACACCTTGAACCACCCACCTCGTTTATTTCAATGCATTTCACCGGAATGATAAGATTTGGCTAACTGAGGGAAAAAAAATTTTGCCCAAATTTTGGTAAAGTGGAAACTAGAACTGGTTCATCCTTAGATAGCAATTATCATTTTCCATTTTTCCAGACTAACTGAGCGTTCTCCGTAGTCACATGTTATGTATAGCCGTGTTAATTAGAGGACAGTGAAGGTCTCTTTATTGATTAATCTGCAAATTTCCATAGCGTAACCTAGATTGAAACTCTGAAACCCAGACATGAATGAACAAGTGACATCAGTATGAATGGCACCACGTATGGAGGGTTGCGGCTGAAACGCATCAAACTGGGTCACTCCGTTTAGCTGGAGGCACAGGGAGCATTATGGCGGCCATGTTGGTTTTGTCAAGTCTCCCATTAGATGGAATCAATGAGATTGTCAACATGGAACGTACAAGGTCAATGTAGTGCACTTAATTGACTGGTAAAAAGGTACGAGACAGACCCGGATCAATGGAAAAACCTGGATGATGCATTTGTAACGTTGGATTTGTATTGCGGACCAAACACTGCTAGTTAATTAACGTTAAAGTAGAACTCAAATATATATTATATTATGTAATATATATATATATATATATATATATATATATATTTTTTTTTTTTGTGAAGGACTAGCATCAAAAGGTAGAGCTTGAAGGACACCGCCACTCGCTGGGTCTTCTTTTTGAGGGCTTTATTTGCCCATTTTTATTAAAAGAAGTTCAAACAAAATCAAAGGTTTCCCTCGCAGGAGTTTCACCACTCCTTTTCCTCAACAAAATTACATTTAGCCTCCTGGCTTATACATACAGCAGTGCTGCTCAGGCCTTCCACTTCAGGCTCTTGTCTGTCTCCTACGGACTATTCCATTGGAAACACCGTCCATTTAGATAGCAGCCCCTCACTGCTCTGATCCTCAGACTTGGGTCTCTGGCTTCCAGTGTGCAGTCAACCACTCTATGGCTTCCCCAATGCACACCTGCACTCTATGGCTTCCCCAGTGCACACCTGCACTCTATGGCTTCCCCAGTGCACACCTGCACTCTATGGCTTCCCCAATGCACACCTGCACTCTATGGCTTCCCCAATGCACACCTGCACTCTATGGCTTCCCCAGTGCACACCTGCACTCTATGGCTTCCCCAGTGCACACCTGCACTCTATGGCTTCCCCAATGCACACCTGCACTCTATGGCTTCCCCAATGCACACCTGCACTCTATGGCTTCCCCAGTGCACACCTGCACTCTATGGCTTCCCCAGTGCACACCTGCACTCTATGGCTTCCCCAATGCACACCTGCACTCTATGGCTTCCCCAATGCACACCTGCACTCTATGGCTTCCCCAGTGCACACCTGCACTCTATGGCTTCCCCAGTGCACACCTGCACTCTATGGCTTCCCCAGTGCACACCTGCACTCTATGGCTTCCCCAGTGCACACCTGCACTCTATGGCTTCCCCAGTGCACACCTGCACTCTATGGCTTCCCCAATGCACACCTGCACTCTATGGCTTCCCCAGTGCACACCTGCACTCTATGGCTTCCCCAATGCACACCTGCACTCTATGGCTTCCCCAGTGCACACCTGCACTCTATGGCTTCCCTAGTGCACACCTGCACTCTATGGCTTCCCCAGTGCACACCTGCACTCTATGGCTTCCCCAGTGCACACAAGCACTCTATGGCTTCCCCAGTGCACACCTGCACTCGTCAGGAGGGTGGAGCCCAGAATGCTGGTCCTGACTCTACTATCAGGCCCACACACACCTGAACAATCAGTGTGCCGTTGAGTCTCAAAACCCGGATCCAGGACTGGGGATTTCATCCCACCCGGATCTCTAAGAAATCCCCAGGCTCCAGGTCCCAAAGTGGACTTTAGTAAATCATGAGGAAACTGAAAAGCCAGTTTCCTCCCAAACAAGTGTAGCGACCTCCTCTCTCTCCTGTCTTTATCAGCTCGTCTGTCTCTTGTCTAGGGGTACCTTAGAGGAGAGAGTGCGGGGTCACCACGCCAAGCCCTCACCGCAGATGTTTGTGGGGTGTAAGCAACGTTCTTATATTACCTTCGGGTCGGTGTTCTGCACCTCGAGCCTCCAAAGAGAGTTCCCTTGAACAATGTCTGCCAGAAAATGAGCCCCACACCATTAAAGTCCAACACTCCTTTATTCTTCTCAATGCAAAAGTGAACACAATCAGTTGGACTCCCTTAGAGAACAGAACAGACAAGGAGGTGTGGACGCGAGTAGGCCCAGACACAATGAACTCTCCACTTTCCTTCCTGAAAGTGGGTTGCGGTCTCCGAGCGAGGGGGGATTTCCTTCCAGACGGTCTCCGATGAGAGGCTCACCTGTCACTGGCAATATGCTGCACTAGGTCTTCAAGCAAGTATCTTCCCCTGGTCCATTACGCCTTCTGGATTCGGGTACCCAATCCCTGGGTTCCCTAGGATCTCCTTCCCTCGCGGAACTCAGTGGTGGGCACTGAGCTCCAGACCTCCATCCGAGTACCTCACCCCAGGCTAAAGGTGCCTGGGATGGAACACGACCTCCGAACATCCTCTAGGCCTAGGCCGCCTAGGGGACCGACACGAACCACCACCCACAGGCTGAAGGTGCCCGGACTCGACCCCGTGACAAAGATGGCCGGCCCCTTTATACCCTCTCCCAGCAAGCACAGCGGGTTCCCCGCCCCACCATACCACTGCCGAGGGAGGACAAAAAGGAAGCACAGCACACAGCAATGGTTCAACCCCAGCCCAAGGCGACAGCGCCACCCGTGGGGCTGCAGGGAACTGCACATCACTGGTGTCTCTGCCAGTTTTAGCACACAGAAAAGTGTATACCCGCTACACAAGCAAATAACCTGGAGCCCCTCAACCTGCCTGGTTGAGAATCCTGTATTCATACAGTGGTGGGGTACCACACTCTCACAATATATATATATATATAAATCGGAGGTTCCGCGGCTAATTTTTTTTTTTGGAGCATTCAATGTGGTTTCCCAATACAAAGCACTACTCACTTGTTTGGTGTATTCAAATGTCCCCTGTCCATTTTCTTCTAAAACAAGAACTTTTAAAATCCGTGTTAGGCAGTTTAGCATTTTGCTTTTGGGCATTGTGAAACCCACAAGCAATGACTTCCTGGAAGCGGTGAATGCTCATCTCCCAGCATTCACCGCTGTTACTCGCGCATGCGCAGTGTTTAAGAGTAGCGCCGTCAACGTCCTTGTTGCCATCCCAACGGGGGCGGCGTCATTGATAGTTCACGACCCGTTGTGATGGTATTTCGCTGGACGGCGTAGAGCAATGTCTCCTGGGAAGCATGACACTGTGCTCCCAGGAGACATTGCAGAGAACTCCCAGAATTACATTGCGGCGCCGGGGAAAGGAGTAGCAACGCAATTCAATCAGCTGTACTACTATAATTACAACATAAAAAAAAAAAAAAATATGTGGCTATTGAACATGTTTGTACAGTAATGAATGTGATCCGATAGAGTTATTATTTTGGGTGAAACTCCGCTTTAAATTATTATTATTTTTATTATTATACATGATTTATATAATGCCGACAGTTTACGCAACGCCTTACAACTTGAGGGTAGATGGTACAAATACAATACACTTTAAAAAAGTAGGAATCAGAGAGCCCTGCTCCTTAGAGCTTACAGTCTAAGAGGGAGGGTCAAGAGATACAAGAGTAATCACTGTGGGGGGATGTGCTGATGTTAATTATATATACCGTATATACTCGAGTATAAGCCGACCCGATCTCAGGACCCACTTCCTGATCGGCCAGGAGGAGAAGCAACAAGCGAGGAGCAGCAGCCCTACCCCAGATTCTTGTCATCTGCCTCTTAAGGTAAGGAGGCCTCTGATCACCGCCTTCCCATCCATTTCCCACATAGGCGGGGGGGGGGGGGGTGGATTTTCCACCTTCCTGTTCGTCTCCCACGGAGGGGGCGGGAGAAGGGGTTGGGATCGCTGCCCTCCCGACCGGGGGGGAACTGGGT
>CM055125.1:387002212-387039712 GCA_029206835.1 Rana muscosa | reverse complement strand
CTTTGTAACCTTCGCAAGGTTGTCAGAATATATAGAAGTACACCGTCGCCCTCTGTGCTATTTTTTGCCATCCTCGACGCTCGTTCCCCCCCCCCCCCCCCCCCCGGAGAATGGATTCGCTGTACTGAAATGTTTCGGCATTCTTTTACAATCTTTGTCACCAGACGGAGAAACAAGAAGGATTCCGGGACAGCGCGGCGGACAACCGGACGGTAATTGGAACTGAAAACTCCACATAAGTAATCCATTCTCATAATACCGGCGCGGGAAGCGCGCAGGAGAAGGAGCGACTTTTTTTTTTTTTTTTTGTCATTTGAATGTCCTTATTTTATCCGTGCGTCCCGGGTCCTAAGGTCTCCCGTTCTTCACAGGTTCTGCGGCAAAGGAGGCTTGCTAAATTGCTAAGCCTTTAGCAGGTGTGACGGAAGTGGTTTGTAGGCCTTTCAGGTGAATTCACTTGCTTCTTTTTGTTTGCTGTGCACCAATAATTGCCCAAAAATACTTCTAAAGATGGTGGAGTGACCCGCGTTTAGGGTGTGCTCTAACCATAAGTAATACGTAGACATGTGCACACTGAAATATTTTGTTTCGGAATTTAGTTTTCGCCCGAAAAATACATTTATTTAGTTACTCCCGAAATTCGTTTTTATTTATTTTGTTTCGTTAAAAAATGCATTAGTCCGAAAATCCGAAATAATTAAGCTCGAATCTGTCATTGAAGGCTTCTGGTGTCTGTGGAATGTCCTAAGAAGATTCGACGGAGCAGCTAAACTGTACGACGCCGCCATTGTACATTTCCGGTCGAATGCTCCGCCTACAAGCTATAGAAGAATTCTAATGTTGTATGACACTAATAATAATTATATTTATAAATTATTATTACTAGTCAACCAACATTAGAGTTCTTCTATAGCCTATGGGCGGAGCATTTGACCGGAAATGTACGATTGCGGCGTCGTACAGTTTAGCTGCTTGCCGAATCTTCTTAGAACTTTCGACAGACACCATAAGCCTTCAATGACAGATTGGACGTTTGTATGTTTTTCGATGCTTCGTCGAATCTTCGTCTTTCATGTCGAATGGTCTACCCCAACACTGTCTCTATAATGTAGAATCTTTTCTCTCTATAATGTCAAATCTTTCCTCTCTATGTAGAATAATCTCGGACTAATAGAGTTAAGGTTAGGCGCATTCGACCGCAGGTTCGATAGACACAGATCACTATTGTCAGCGTCGTATCGAATCTCCTATCTATATCGAAACGAAAATTAAGTATTTTTTTATGTCAGATCTTTCAGATTTCGGCTTCTGCACGTTCGTTTTCGTTTGCTAAAACAATAACGAAAATACCCGAAATTCGGGCGAAAATGCATTCGAACGAAAACGAATGCACATGTCTAGTAATACGTCTGCATTCCAGTTAAGCAAAGGCCTGTCTGCTGAGAATTACACTTCTAGGGCTTGCAATTTGCTGTATCTTTTTATATGTTTTGTAATATTAACCTGGGTGCCACCTGGAGCCGAATATCTACCCAATATTGGCCCCCATCTCACCGACCAGCAGGATAGCTATACAAGCAGGTCACCCTGGTGGATGACGTGGGCTCATCTGAGATGCAGGGTCTAAGTACTAACTGTTCTTCACCAGACCTTCTGATGGTGGAGATGGGTTTTTCTGCATGTTAGTACCTTGGGATCACATCCTCCAGGAGGTGAGCAAGCCGGAGTCCACTAGCAGATGTAGCAGGTAGGGATCAAGAAGAAGTGTAGTCAGTAAAGAAGCCAAAGGCTGATAACAAGTGGTTGCAGGTTGGAGTCAAAAGGAGGGGAGATGAGGAACAAGCTAAGGGTCGGTAACAAGTGGCTGCAGGTTGGAGTCAAAAGGGAGGGGAGTTGAGGAACAAGCTAAGGGTCAGTAACAAGTGACTGCAGGTTGGAGTCAAAGGGAAGCGTATTTGAGGAACAAGCCAAAGGTCTGTAACAAGTGGCTGCAGGTTGGAGTCAAAAGGGAGGGGTGTTGAGGAACGAGCCAAGGGACGGTAACAAGTGGCTGCAGGTTGGAGTCATAAGGGAGGGGAGTTGAGGAACAAGCTAAAGGTCAGTAATAAGTGGTTGCAGGTTGGAGTCAAAGGGAAGCGTATTTGAGGAAAAAGCCAAAGGTCAGTAACAAGTGGTTGCGGGTTGGAGTCAAAGGTAAGCGTATTTGAGGAACAAGCCAAAGGTCAGTAACAAGTGGCTGCAGGTTGGAGTTAAAAGGGAGGGGTGTTGAGGAACGAGCCAAGGGATGGTAATAAGTGGTGGCAGGTTGGAGTCAAAAGGGAGGGGAGTTGAGGAACAAGTCAAAGGCCAGTAACAAGTGGTTGTAGGTTGAAGTCAAAAGGGAGGGGAGTTAAGGAACAAGCTAAAGGTCGGTAACAAGTGGTTTCAGGTTGGTGTCAAAAGTAAGCGTAGTTGAGGAACAAGCCAAAGGTCAGTTACAAGTGCATGCAGGTTGGGATCAGGCAAAATTGTAGTTGAGGAACAAGGCAAAAGTCGGTATCGAGTGGTAATGAAGATTTGTACTGCAGAGGTAGTGACAAGAGCGAGATATTGGCTGGGGAGAGCACAATAATCTGGTAAGCAGGAAGTGCAAAGGCATGGCTTAAAAAGGAAGTTCATGGGAGGAGCAAAGGGTTCAAGGTTCAAGAGAAACAAGACACACGCCAAGGTTATATAAGGAATCGGGCAGTGAGCTGTCCAGCATCTCTGGTGGCTCAGCAAGAAGAGATATTGCCAGATATTGCAAAAAAAAAAATTAAAAAAAAGAGGGAAAATCCCAAATTCCCTAGAACAGGTAAGAGGAAATCTTCCAATGGGAGCACCTGCTCCAGGGACACCTGGAAGTTGAGAATTCGCTTCACATTTTCGATAGATTAATTTTCGGGGGCAGTGCACGAGATGGTGGAGGGTTCTGTATCAGCAGGAGGGACAGTGTTCTGGCAGAACTGTACTGGGGATCCCCGGGAGAGATGTATATACCAAGGAGGTGACTTCAGAGAACCCAGTCCTGTGAGTACTACTAATGACCCTGGGAAAAAGAGAGACTATAAGGGAGATGGCTGCTGAGGTGCTGCACATGCTTTCACTTGTGACTTCTGCCGATCGTCCCCTAATTGTGATTCTTGTGTGGACATTCCTATCCTTGGGGATACAAAGGTCTATGGCCAGGAATGTTGTGTGGATGCTTATGGCAAGGGGCAATGCACAAGATGGGGGAGGATTCGGTATCAGCAGGAGGGACAGTGTTCTAGCAGAGCTGGAGGGGGGGGGGTCCCCGGGAGAGATGTATCTAGCAAGCAGGTGACTTCAGAGAGCCTAGTCCTGTGAGTACTAATGACCCTGGGCAAAAGAAAGACTATAAGGGAGATGGCTGCTGAGGTGCTGCACATGCTTTCACTTGTGACTACTGCGGACTGTCCACTAAATGTGATTCTTGTGTGGACATTCCTTCTATAGGGATACAAAGGTCTAGGGGTAGAAATGTTGTGTGGATGCTTATGGCAATGGGCAGTGCAAAAGATGGTGGAGATTTCGGTATCAGCAGGAGGGACAGTGTTCTAGCAGAGCTGTACTGGGGATCCCCGGGAGAGATGTATATACCAAGGAGGTGACTTCAGAGAGCCCAGTCCTGTGAGTACTAATGACCCGGGCAAAAGAGAGACTAAGGGAGATGGCTGCTGAGGTGCTGCACATGCTTTCACTTGTGACTACTGCGGACCGTCCACTAAATGTGATTCTTGTGTGGACATTCCTTCTATGGGGATACAAAGGTCTATGGGTAAGAATGTTGTGTGGATGTTTATGGCAAGGGGTGGTGCACAAGATGGTGGAGCAGCAGGAGGGACAGTGTTCTAGCAGAGCTTGACTGGGGGTAAGGTCTTGTGCTTTTGGCGCCAAATTCAGCCAACCGCCAAGCCCCTCTTACAAATGAGTATATTTGGAACTTATCAAAGAGATATAACAAACTGATTTCAATGGTAAAGATACAAATCGAAAGGGAGCAAATACGAGAATTTAGTACATGCACTATAACCTCCAAATATAACCACAGCAAGATGGCCGGTCTTGGACGTGATACTATTTTGAATCAAAAAAGCAGATTAAACTCTCGTAAAATAAGAGCCACCATGAATATATATTTTTTAGAATATCTGACCACCGAATCAATTGATAAAGATTTTACCTTGGTTCATTCAGGCATTTATTGGCGTGCCGTGTCAATATACAGTAAACGTGTATTATGCTTCCATCGACATGTGATTTATTATTATGTCTATTGGCCATGTTTAAACAGCGCTGACATAATTTACAGCACTTTACAGAGTGCACAGATCCATTCACCTCAGTCCCTGTCTGACCTCCACTCCACAATCTCCACCGCCTTCCTACAAGAACATAAATACACAATCTACGGCTGGGTGTTGTTGGGGCATAAAAGCTGCAAGAATTCCAAGAAATGTCCGGGGATACAATCAAGAGTCCAAAGCACTCAAGTCATGGGCATAGGGAGGGGGGGGGGGACAACTTTTCGCAAACCACAAATGAACAAACCAACAGTACCAATAAAAAATAAAAATAACCCAAACAGTATACAGTGGAACCTCGGATTGTGAGTAACGCGGTTAACGAGCGTTTCGCAATACAAGCACTGTATTTGCTAAAAATCCGAACTTGGTTTGCAAGTGTTGTCTCGCGAAACGAGCAGGATTCAGGCCAAAGCGGTGTGCAGTACCACGTTTGGCCTGAGGTTGGGGGGGCGCCGGAGCTGAGCGGAGCAGAATGGCACGGCGCCGATCGTAACCGATCGTCGCCATTCGGAAATGCTCGAAAAGACTTGGAAAAGCTACGTTCCCGAGTCTTTCCGAGGTTTGCCAAGGTCAGCCGAGCTGTTTGTGAACAAGCAAGCTATCGCTTGTAAAACGCGTCTTCCATTGCCTGTATCTGTCTGACCCTGTTGACATTAAAGATGACATCAAGATAAGTTGGAGTTCCAGTGTGCGACCAATTTCTTGATTTATTTGAGCTGTCCTCTGGCCTTTTTGGCTGTTTCCGAGGCTCTCCGGCGCCCCCCCCCCCCACCGCCTCTGGCCGCATGCGGTATTGCATGCCATTGAAGTCAATGCAGGAACAAATTATTTTCGTTTCCATTGACTTCAATGGAGAAACTCGCTTTGATATGCGAGTACTTTGGATTACGAGCATTCTCCTGGAACGGATTATGCTCGTAATCCGAGGTTCCACTGTATTTGTTTGAAATAAAACAACTTGACCTGAAGTTACATTGTATCTTTTTTTAGTTCTGGATGGATACAGTAGGTTTAGACCCCCTTCGTCAGGTCCTTATACCCTCAATAGGTGTCCTGGGGAATGGTCACTGAGACAGATGCCTGGTTTAGGTGGACATTGTGACTCATCTCTTTCTTCCATGGAGGGAGTGGTGGACTACTTTGTTGAGCGATAACCCTTGACATTAAAAAAAGTCTGATTGCCCTACTTATATGTCATTACGAAAGGCTACCAAAAGTGGCATTTTTATTATTATTATTTTTTTTACTAGCTATGGCGGCGATCTGCGATTTTTATCGTGGCTGCCACAATGCGGCGGACACATTGGACACTTTTGACGCTATTTTGGCACCGTTGTCATTTATACAGCGATCAGTGCTATAAAAATGCAAACAAACTTTTCCGTGGATTTTTGTCCGAAGGGAGTTGGCCGGGCACACCCATAGCATACACACGGCAGGACTTTTCTGCAAACTTTCGCAACATTACGTGGTTTTTCTGCTCTTTTCTGCTCTTTACAGCCACCCTTTGGTCAACTTCTGCTATTGTTGGTTGATTTTAACATTGGTTCTGGGCGTGCGTATTTGTACTTCGGACAAAAGTCCGATGGATTTCTGTACACACGGTCGGACTTTGCACCATCAGACTTTTGTTGCCGAATAGTTTGTCCGTTTGCAGAGCGAACTTTTGTCCGATGAAAAATGAAAAAGTTTGTCCAATGGAGCGTACAACACGGTAGGATTTTTTGGAAAACGTGCTAATGTTTGTTGGCAAAAAGTCAGACCGTGTGTACGGGGCTTTAATGACACTGGCAGTGAAAGGGTTAAATAGTAGGGGGCGGGGAAGGGGTTAAGTGTGTCCTAGGGAGTGATTCTAACTGTGGGGGGGGGGGCTGGGCTACATGTGACAAGACACTGATCACTGCTCCCGATGACAGGGAGCAGACGATCAGTGTCGTGTGACTAGGCAAAACGGGGAGATACCTTGTTTACATAGGCATCCCCCCATTCTGCTGCTCCGTGACACGATCGCCGACAGACATCGAGTCCGTGGGTCCCGCGGGCACGGTCACGGAGCTCGCGGCATTCAAAGCAACGTGTATATATATATATATATATGTACGTTGCTTTGCACAGCCATGCCATTCTGCCGACGTATAAGTGTGTGGCGTGGCATTAAAAAAACACATTGAAAACCATGCGTCCGGCACCCTGCATGTAGATTAGGGACCGGGTGCATGGATTAGGGGCGGTGGCGCCCCTGTGCCCCTAATGAAGCGGCCGCCACTGCCTTCCAGACATCTGGAAAAGTTAGCCTATTCATTCTAAGAGCCCGAACAATGCCGGGTGCTTTCCAGTGACTGACAGGCCGTATTGCGGGGAACTTTGGTTCATCGATCAAAATGGCTTCCGCGTTCGGCGCCGGTGACAGGTGCTCAGCCGTCCTCCCAGCGGGTTGCTGCAGTTGCCAGTGGGGCCATTGCTTCTCCTCCTTGCCGAACAGGAGTCCTAAGACTCCCGGCCAAGCAGGTCTCAGGACCCGCTTCCTGATTGGCCAGGGAGGAGAAGCAGGAAGACATTATTGAATATTAATTTGCTATTGTCACACAAGTGGGTGAGCTCAGGGCGCCCAGAGCCAACCCTTTGTGAAGCCGATTAGAGCCTCTGGCTCAAATCATGTGCTTCAAAAAAAAAAAACATTGAAATCCATGTGTCCGGTGCCCTGCATGGAGATTAGGGGCCAGGCACATGGATTAAGGGCGGCGGCACCCCTGTGCCCCTAATGGAGCGGCCGCCACTACCTTCCAGACATCTGGAAAAGTTAGCCTACTCATTCCAAGAGCCTGAACGATGCCGGGTGCTTTCCAGTGACTGACAGGCCGCGTTGCGGGGAACTTTGGTTCATCGATCAAAATGGCTTCCACGTTCGGCGCCGGTGACAGGTGCTCAGTCGCCCTCTCAGCGGGTTGCTGCAGTTGGCAGTCAGCAGGAAGAGTCTCCTAAGTTTCCAAACATCAACGACTGTCGCAGGAAGACACAATGGCTGATTTGTTGTGTTTGTATAAAAAAAAAAAAAAAATAGGACAGGACGCAAAAGACGGAAGGGATAATGGCATTTGAATGAGACACGCATGTCAGTATGAAAATCACTTTGCGGAAACAGCTCAGAGCTAAAATTCATGTTGACATATGCTAAGAGAGGATGAGATGGAGAGATCGTCCCAGCTGCAACCTGACTTACAGAACAAATATGTGTTTTTTTTTAATGTTTGCAAAAATCTGACACTTAACAACACAATACAGCGACGGAGCGTTCAAGGCGCCGTCTGTATCTGGAGGCCATAACAAACATCACTATGTCAATAAGACGGAGATACTTAAAGGGACATTTTGGCTTCTAACATATTGTTTTCAGGAAATACAAAAACTGCCTAAACTGCCACCAAACTGCTATATTTATAAAGAGAGAGTAGCACTAAATATCACCCACAACAGCAAAATCAGTCTTTATATGCAGTAAAGCAGGCTTGTTATCAGTGGCAGCTGGTGTTAAGGCGGTGATTGCTGCCCAGGGGTGTCAAACTCAATTTCATCATGGGCTGTATCAGTATTTTGGTTGCCCTCAATGGCTGGTTGTATTGTTAGTTTACACGCGGGAGATGGACGACGGTGGGAAGGCGGCGATCACTGCAAGCACCCTTCGACCCCCGACCCCGGTGTTAGATGTACGAGAACGCGCCGGAGATCCACCGCCACTAGGGTGCCCACGTGTCCCGGATTGCCCGGGACTGTCCCGCAATTGACATGTCTGTCCTGGGTCCCGGGCACCTTCATTCCGGGACAATACAGTGTCCCGGAATGAAATAGAGGACACCGCCACCCCCTACTAACTAGTAACTACATTTCCGGAACTGGTTGCTAGGATCGGCGCTGCAACCAGTGATAATTTACTCTCAGACAGTGAGGCCGGGAGCGAGGCCTGCGCCTAGTGCAACACTGCTGTGCCCACCCACCTCGGCACCTCCTCCTTCTCCGGCACCTCCTCCTTCTCCGACACCCAGTGCCAAGCAGCAGGGACTGGTCTGATCTTCACTCCCCAGATAATGACTCCACTCCCTTCCTTCTATGCACACGGCTCATACAGAGGGAGTGACAACAGCACTGCATCTGGTGGCAAGCTATGGGTGGCAAGCGGCACTGCATCTGGTGGCAAGTGGCACATTCACCTGACAAATTACCCGCCACCAAATTCCCCCATCAACCCCGAGACTACATTTCCCCCCACCGCCCCTCATCTTTTTTTGGAGAAGGTGAGAGAGGGGGTGTGTCCCTGAATGGCAGTTTGGAAATGTGGTCACCCTAACCGCCACCCACTCAGAACCCACTTTCTGATTGGCTGAGAAGAGAATTAGGAAGGCAATAGCACAGTCAGAAAAGAATAAAACTCCTCCTACAAGCTTTAACCAGACATTGATAGAAGTCACAAGACTGCTATATACTGCTTATGAGAAAAGGTATTTAGCGGTTTTTGAAAGGCGCAAATTGTCTGCCTGGCGATTAGATGGTCACCTCACGTACTTGTCCACATTTGTTCTACAAATACGTTTATTTCTCTACTTACATGATGGAACCGGGAAAGGTCTCCTCTGAGCAGTAGAGCAGCTCCTCTATAGTCCATTAACATTGACCATCGCCGATTAGCATTGACCATCGACATTTGACAAACGTCTAACCTCTGGAAGGCCATTTGTAATCGTTTTTGCTTGTGACCAGAATATAGACTGATAAAGTGGACTTGGAGTCATGAGTAGCTAAGGGTCCCTGTGCTGAAACAATAATTGGGCCCATGACTTTCAATTAATACCAATCTAGAAAGACTTACTCTCTCTGTAAGCCTCTGTAAAGCCCTAGACCAGGAGGTGTCAAACGCAATTTCATCATGGGCTGTATCGGTATTTTGGTTGCCCTCAATGGCTGGTTGTATCATTAGTTTGCGCACGGGAGATGGACGGCGGAGGGAAGGCAGCGATCGCTGCAAGCACCCCCTGACCCCTTCCCCCCCCCCCCCGGTGTTAGATGTACGAGAACGCGCCGAAGATCCACCGCCACCCCCCCGCGGGACACTGATCTTAACTTAGGAGGCTGGGGGAAGGAAAAGCCGGGCCATTCTCCACCCGACTGAACAGGAAGTGTGTCCTGAGACACGATTGGATCTCAGGACCCACTTCCTGATTGGCTGGGAGGAGAATCAGGAAGGCAAAAGCGGATATTAATTTGCTATTGTCACACAACTGGGTGGGCCGGCCCCAGAGGGTCAGGGGTCCTGCAGCCTCATAGGACAGTCAGAGAAGAATAAAACTCCTCCTACAATCTTTAACCAGACACTGACAGAAGTCACAAGACTGCTATATACTGCTGATGAGAAAAGGTATTAAGCAGTTTATATTTACTAAAATAATTGCATTTCCATGTTCTGTGTACTGTGGGAGACCAGATATAGTGAAAGTGCAGTTGCTTCAGAGCTTAGTAAATGAGCAGAAGCTCTGCTGACTTCCATCATCCAATCATGTGCAAGCAAAAACGCTATTTTGTTTTTGTTTTTGTGCATGTGATTGGGTATTCTTTGCAAAGTGAAGCTTTACCCATAGCTCCCAACTGTCCCTGATTTCGAGGGACTGTCCCGGGTTTTGAAGGACTACAAAACAGATTAGAGCGCACACATGCAAAAATGACATTTATCCTGCAAGGCTAGTCAAAAACACCCGAACACACCCAAAAATACGGGGTTTGGTCACACTATATGGTCATATAGTGCTAAGTAGGCTTGTGCAATTTGTTTTGTAACGAATCGAAATTCGTACGAATTTAGCAACTTTCGGACGTTCGGAAGCATTCGAATTTCCGAACAAAGCAATTACGAATAAAACCGAATCCGAAATAAATTATATCGCAAATAGCGAATGCCCGAATGTCTTCAGCATAATTTGTTATGAAAAAAGTTATGAATGTACGAATCCATACGAAGTACAATAACACTCACTCTGCTCTCTGCTTCTCCCTCACCGTGCTGAACCCTCTCAAAATGGTGTACAGGGGCGGAGGCTATAGCCGCATGTAAAAAACGAAAGTAAAATACGAGATTTCGAATCCATTCGAAGCACAATAACACTCTGCTCTGCTCTCTGCTTCTCCCTCACCGTGCTGAACCCTCTCAAAATGGTGTACAGGGGCGGAGCCTATAGCCGCATGTAAAAAACGAAAGTAAAATACGAGATTTCGAATCGTTACAAATAACCGCAATGTATTTAGAAAAGTACAAATCCATTCGAAGCACATTAGGCATAATAGGCAGCGTCGTTGTGAGAGAGACACAGAAAATTACGAATCAACGAACCCAAAAAAAGTTAGGAAAGTAGGAGTTGTGTCCAAAATCAACGAAAAACAATGTACCCTACCGAAAGTATGAATTAGTCCGAACACGAAAAATCCCATCTTGCAAAATTATGAACGATTACGAATCAACAGGACCGAAAAGGACCGAACCGAAACTAAACTAATTTTTCCATTGTGCACAAGAAACGAACCGAAACGAAACAAATTTTTCCGTTGTGCACAAGTCTAGTGCTAAGCCCACTTACTGCGACAAAGTACCCCGAATTGTTTGTTTGTGTGGGTTTTCAAGGGACTGTCCCGGATTGCGAGGGGCTGTCCCGGTGTCCAAGGGACCGTCCCTGATTTCGAGGGACTGCCCCGGTCCTTGAGGGACTGCCCTGGTCTTCGAGGGACTGTCCCAGATTTTGAGGGACTGTCCTGGGCTTCAAGGGACTGCCCTGCTCTTCGAGGGACTGTCCCGGTTTCCGAAGGACTGTCCCAGATTTCGAGGGACTGTCCCTGTTTTTGAGGGACTGCCCCGGATTTCGAGGGACTGTCCCAGTTTCCGAAGGACTGTCCCAGATTTCGAGGGACTGTCCCTGATTTAGAGCAATGTCCCTCTGTCCCTCTATCCTCCTCATTTGTCCCTCATTTTGGTCTTATCTATATAGATGTATATAAAATGCACTTTTTATCTATCAAAAAGTGTTTTCCGGTGCTAAACCTTTCATCTCATTTCTAAATTGCTGCATTTGTAAATTCCAAGAGCCAATATAAAGGAATAGTAGTGGTAAAAAAAAGCACTTGTGGGTTTAACCAATCTTGTTTTTTTGTACAATTCTCCTTTAACCACTTCCCGACCGCGCCATGTACAAAAGACGTCCACAGCGCGGTCGAGTTATCCTGAGTGGACGTCCTCACAGAATCTTGCTCCCGCGCGCCCCCAGGGGCGCGCTCCAGGATATGTCCGTGACCGCCGGGTCCGGAAGACCCGGCGCATCACGGATCACGGTAGATGGCCGCTAATCGCGGCCGTTTACCACGTGATCGCTCCGTCAAATGACGGAGCGATCACTTGTAAACAGACCGGCGTCATTTGATGACGCCGGTTCCTCCCTCCCCTCTCTGTACCGATCGGTACAGTGTGAGAGGAGAGGGGAGGGAGCGGATCATGTCCGCTCCCTCCCCCATGTCAGCTGTGGGCTGGATCTGTGACAATTGCAGTCACAGATCCAGCAATCCATCCATCCCTGCTCAGCCATCCCTGTGCAATACTCTGCCAATACTCTGCAATACACCCTGTGCAATACTCTGCAATACAAGTGTGCAATACTCTGCAATACACCCTGTGCAATACTCTGCAATACACCCTGTGCAATACTCTGCAATACACCCTGTGCAATACTCTGCAATACCCTGTGCAATACTCTGCAATACACCCTGCCAATACTCTGCAATACCCTGTGCAATACTCTGCAATACACCCTGCCAATACTCTGCAATACCCTGTGCAATACTCTGCAATACACCCTGCCAATACTCTGCAATACACCCTGTGCAATACTCTGCAATACACCCTGTGCAATACTCTGCAATACACCCTGTGCAATACCCTGCCCATACTCTGCAATACCCTGTGCAATACCCTGCCCATACTGTGCAATACCCTGCCCATACCCTGCCATACTCCGCAATACTCCACAATACCCAGCAATACTCCACAATACCCAGCAATACTCCACAATACCCGGCAATACTCCACAATACCCAGCAATACTCCACAATACCCGGCAATACTCCACAATACCCAGCAATACTCCACAATACCCGGCAATACTCCACAATACCCGGCAATACCCGGCAATACTCCACAATACCCGGCAATACTCCACAATACCCGGCAATACTCCACAATACCCGGCAATACTCCACAATACCCGGCAATACTCCACAATACCCTGCAATACTCCACAATACCCTGCAATACTCCACAATACCCTGCAATACTCCACAATACCCCGCAATACTCGTCAATACCCGGCAATACTCGTCAATACTCCTCAATACCCGGCAATACTCCTCAATACCCGGCAATACTCCTCAATACCCGGCAATACTCTGCAATAACCACTTCCCGCCCGCCCGCCGGCCGTCATATGACGTCCTTGACTTTGTGCGGAGATATCTGAATGATGGGAGCAGCTACAGGCATCATTCAGATATTCGCTTTTTCAGCAGGCGATTCCCTACACCATAAGAACAATCATAGCGGCTGTTCCACCGCTTGATCGCTCTTACGGAAGGTGAGAGGGGATGCCCCCCCCCTCCCGCTGCCCTCCGGTGCTTCTACCAACTCACCGCTACGATCAAAGCCAAGATTGTTTTTTTTTTTGTTTTTTTTTTAGGCTTCCCAGCCTAGAGGTGAGATGTGGGGTCTTATTGACACCCCCCCCCCCCATATCTCACTGTAAAGAGGACCTGTCATGCCATATTCCTATTACAAGGGATGTTTACATTCCTTGTAATAGGAATAAAAGTGCTAAAAAAAAAAAATTGGGGCGGAAAAACATGTCAAACTAAAATAAATAAAGTAAAATGAACAATAAAATATATATATTTTTTTTAAAGCGCCCCTGCCCCCGCGAGCTCGCATGCAGAAGTGAACGCATACGTAAGCCCCGCCCACATATGAAAACGGTGTTCAAGCCACACATGTGAGGTATCGTTGCGAACGTTAGAGCGAGAGCAATAATTTTGGCCCTAGACCTCCTCTGTAACTCAAAACATATAACCAGTAAAAATATTTAAAGCATTGCCTATGGGGATTTTTAAGTAGCGAAGTTTGGCGCCATTCCACGAGCGTGTGCAATTTTGAAGGGTGACATGTTAGGTATCTATTTACTCGGCGTAACTTCATCTTTCACATTATGCAAAAACACTGGGCTAACTTTACTGTTTTTTTTTTTCTTTTAGGCACAAAACAGTTTTTTTCCGTAAAAAACGCGTTAGAAAAATTTCTGCGCAAATACCGTGCAAGATAAAAAGTTGCAATGACCACCATTATATTCTTTAAGGTCTTTGCTAAAAAAACATATATAATGTTTTGGGGTTCTATGTAATTTTATGGCAAATAAATGATGATTTTTACATGTAGGAGAGAAATGTCAGAATTGGCCTGGGTGCTCCAGAACGCCTGAAGGTGCTCCCTGCATGTCGGGCCTCTGTATGTGGCCACGCTGTGTAAAAGTCTCACACATGTGGTATCGCCATACTCGGGAGGAATAGCAGAATGTGTTTTGGGGTGTAATTTGTGGTATGCATATGCTGTGTGTGAGAAATAACCTGCTAATATGACAATTTTGTGGAAAAAAAAAAAAAGAAAAAAAAATCTTGATTTTTGCAAAGAATTGTGGGAAAAAATGACAACTTCAAAAAACTCACAATGACTCTTTCTAAATACCTTGGAATGTCTTCTTTCCAAAAAGGGGTCATTTGGGGCGTATTTGTACTTTTCTGGCATGTTAGGGTCTCAAGAATTGAGATAGGCCGTCAGTACTTCAGGTGTGATCAATTTTCAGATATTGGCACCATAGCTTGTGGACTCTATAACTTTCACAAAGACCAAAAAATATCCACCAATTTGTACTTATTTTTACCAAAGATATGTAGCAGTATAAATTTTGGCCAAAATGTATGAAGAAAAAATACTAATTTGCAAAATTTTATAACGGAAACAAAGAAAAATTCATTTTTTTACAAAATTTTCAGTCTTTTTTCTCTTATAGCGCAAAAAATAAAAAACCCAACAGTGATTAAATACCACCAAAAGAAAGCTCTATTTGTGTGAAAAAAAGGACAAAAATTTCATATGGGTACAGTGTTGTATGACTGAGTAATTGTCATTCAAAATGTGAGAGCACCGAAAGCTGAAAATTCGCCTGGTTAGGAAGGGGGTTTAAGTGCCCAGTTGTCAAGTGGTTAAGGGGGCGTGGCAATAGGCGTGTCCTATGCCTGCATACTTTTGCTGATAGGTGTCCCTCATTCCCATCTAAAAAAGTTGGGAGGTGCGCTTTACCTCATTTACTAATTTCTGGAGCAACTACACTTGCACAGCCTATTTGCCTTTAGCAAAAATCAACCCCTCTGTGTTGGCATGGAGTTGAACTTTGTTTCAGAAGGACCAAGCCTGAGGCCTATTTTGCTGCAGATAAGTCAAAAATGAAAAGGTTTACAAAAAGTGACAAAACTTTTTTGCGACTCGACATTGTTTAAATGTCACAAAATTGCGGTTTGTTCCCCGCGACAGAAAGGCCAAACCTCTCCGACTTTTCTTAAGCAAATCTAACGTTTGCCGAAGACCTCTGCCTTCCATCTGAACACCCCATACAATTATCAGAGATAAAAGGTTGTATGCAAAACTTTCAATATACATGTGTTCCTTTGTAATGAAATGCAAAATACATGTAGCTGCATTGTTAAAACAAAAGGGGGTTACGGCCCACGCAGATTTGAAAAAAGATTAAATTATGCGGAGATGTCAAAAACGTTCTTGTTTTTTTTGAAAGGCGCAAATTGTCTGCCTGGCGATTAGATGGTCACCTCACGTACTTGTCCACATTTGTTCTACAAATACGTTTATTTCTCTACTTACATGATGGACGTGGGAAAGGTCTCCTCCAAGCAGTAGAGCAGCTCCTCTATAGTCCATTAATATTGACCATCGCCGATTAGCATTGACCATTGACATTTGACAAACGTCTAACCTTTGGTAGGCCATTTGTACTCTTACCAGACAGATGTATACTTTTGTGCGTATAGTTTTTTGCTCTTGACCAGAATATAGTCTGATAAAGTCGACTTGGTTAGCAAAGGGTCCCTGTGCTGAAACAATAATTGACACCATGACTTTCAATTAATACCAATCTAGAAACACTAAAGCCTCGTACACACGGGCGGGAATCCCGTCAAAAAAACAAAACGTTGTTTTTCTCCACGGGATTCCTGGCAAGCTTGTCTTGCTAAGCCCTGTGTACACACGCACCATTCAAAAGAACCGCCGTCGCTCGTCACATTCGATGCTGTCGCGGCCATCTTGCTACACTCTACACTACCCTTGTATGCTACTGCGCATGTGTCGAAGTCTCATCGAGCATGCACAGGTTTCCCTGGACAGGTAAGTATACAGACGACTGGGTTTCTCAGCAGGAAACACTCTGCCCAGAATCCAGACGAGAAAAATAGAGAGCAGGTTCTCTATTTTTCTCGCCGAGATTCCCGGCAGTAAGAAAGCATACACACAAACGTTTTTCTCGGCAAAAAGGTCTCCCAGCAGTTTTCTTGCCGAGAAAACCGGTCGTGTGTATGAGGCTTTACTCTCTCTGTAAGCCTCTGTAAATCCCTAGACCTGGGGGTGTCAAACTCAATTTCATCATGGGCCATATCAGTATTTTGGATGCCCTCAATGGCTGGTTGTATCTGTAAAGCCTCGTACACACGACCGGTTTTCTCGGCAAGAAAACAGCTGGCAGAGGTTTTTTTTTGCCGAGAAAACCAGTCGTGTGTACGAGGCTTTACTCTCTCTGTAAGCCTCTGTAAAGCCCTAGACCTGGGGGTGTCAAACTCAATTTCATCATGGGCCATATCAGTATTTTGGATGCCCTCAATGGCTGGTTGTATCTGTAAAGCCTTGTACACACGACCGGTTTTCTCGGCAAGAAAACAGCTGGGAGAGCTTTTTGCCGTGAAAACCGGGCGTGTGTATGCTCCCTCGCCGGGAAAACTGAAGGGAATCCTGGCGGGAAAAATAGAGAACCTGCTCTCTATTTTCCCGCCGGGATTTCCGGCATTTTGTTTTCCGCAAGATTTACTACACTTGCCAATGCAAAACACAGTGCTGAGTGAGCATAAGCCCTGTACACACGGTCGGGATTCCCGGCCAAAGCTCTCCCCACAGTTTTCCCATTGGGATTCCCGGCGGACTTTAATACCGCCGGGAATCCCGGCCGTTTGTACAGGGCTTAAGACTAGGTGTCCAGAGCACCCCCCCCCTTACATCAGATGTCAAAAGCCCTCCTCCCCCACCATCAAAAGTCAAAAGTCCCCTAACCTCCCTTACATCACAGGGCACCCCCTTACCTTGTACTGCTGCTGGGAAGAAGTTGGGGGCAGAGCTGGGAAGCAGAAGGTGCAGGGTCTGGAGGAGTTAGCTACTGGAGTTTGCTGAATGCTGAGACCAGGGAGGCGGTGACAAGGGAGTGTTGCGGCTGCACAGAGAGGTGCAGGATATGTAGGAGGAGTTCTTTCCTCCTCTCTGGTGCATGAGGGGGGTGCCGCAGCTGCAGGAGAGATGCGAAGGCCACATGAAATGGCCTGCGGGCCTTTTGTTTGACACATATGCTTTAGACGGTCTCATAAGAAGGTCTGCTGGGAAGGGGGCAGGAGGGGCAGCTGCCAGGGGGGGCATGGGCAGGAGGAGCAGCGCCCCAGATGCAATGTTGTCATATGATGCGGGAGCACACTGGGAGCTTTCTGTTGCCTCATTCTTAAGCTTCTTCCTTGACATGAAAGATGATAGTGTCACTCCTCTCAAGCAGGACAGGGACTGTTAGCTGCTGCAGGGAGGACTCTGCTCTCTCTCATTCCCTCCAATAGCAGCCTACTGTGGGTATAAGAGAGCAGGGAGTGGCATGGGCGTCCGCTGAACTTTTTTCAGGGGGGGGCATCATTGTCACATTAATACATGAGTTACTATGACCAGTGCAGGACATTAATACATGAGTTACTATGACCAGTGCAGGACATTTCCCCCCCGCCCGCCATGCTGCATATTAAAAAAATCACAGACAGACAGTCACAGTTAATAATCTTCAGACTGCATTCCGTATGGCATGCCATCAGCCTAATTTACTTTAGTGCTTACTTGCGATAGAAAGTGACACTACTGACTGTGGTGCAGCTGTTCTGTCTGAAATTGTAATGGAGATGTTGGTTGGTTCCTCCTCGGCGCCGCTGGCTCCTCTTGGTGCAGCAGGCAGCTCTCTACGCTCCTCCCATGATAATCCCTTCCCGCCGTGAGTGACGTCACGCCGCCAGGACAGGCGCCGGGCAGAGCTGTAAACTTAGGGGGACTTACTTAGTCGTGGCAGCGCGATGATCATTTATTGGCTGGCGCGGGCAAACAGGGGCGGGAGTGGAGCGTGATAGTAAATGCAACACACTGACAGACAGAGAGACGTGTGACATGACAGTGACAATCAGCGGCGGCCCTGGCCCACCGATGTGCAGGAGGCGACCGTGGCTGAATGGTGTCTTCACTCTTCAACACTCTTACGATTCCAGGGGGGGGGCAATCGCCCCCCCTTGCCCTATGGAGCGGACGCCCATGGGGAGTGGGTACCTGCTTAGAACAGACCAATTTCTCGGTACAGGTGCTGGCTAGGGAATCAGGACAGATAGCCCTGGAGCTCCCCTCACCTCCTCAAACCCCAAAGAGCCCCAAAGACACATATTGGCTCCATCCCAGGGGTGGCATAGTTTGGTATCTCCACCCTGGGCACTGAAGGACCTTGTCCGGGGACTGCTGACAGTATTCTGATAAAAGAAAAACTCCAGTCTCACTCTTTAGTCTTCTGTTTTATCTGCTTCCACCTCTGGTGCTTGGTGAGAAACTGAATTGCGTTTTACTTTTCTCCCCCACCCCTCTGTATGCTTCCAATTTTTTAATGGACGGAATTTCAGACAGTCAATGTCCCACAGGACCTACTGACTCTGTTGAAAGCAGGATTCATTGGCTTCAGGAGGTGTCAGTCAAAGTTGTCTGTCCTATGTGGTGCATACAACTTCCACAGAGCCAATTGCAACTGGATGATGAAAAGATACTGCAGAGTTATATGCAGATTTCCTGATACCAAGGATGGGATTATGCAACTAGAACAGGATGGGTAGACAACCTTCACATTCCATGGTGGCTAAATTAAGGGTACTTTCTGGCTATAAATGTTGAGTTATGTTCCTGACACTCATTACAACTGTGGAATGAATAAGCTACAAAACATCTTAAATATTACAGAAGAAGGCAAATTGAGAAATAATGACCTACCTCTAGCTATTCTGATTAAAAGGTTGTCATTTAGTTGGAGTCATCTCACTTAAAGCCGATGAACCCTGATAGGTACCTTGGAGCAGATGTGGTAAGCATAATGGAAAGAAGACACCACCAGGCTGGGATAAACAGTCTAATTTAGGGTGACCAGACATCCCCGGTTTCAGGGGACAGTCCCCGGATTGAGGACACTGTCCCCGGACCAAGTCTGTCCCCGGTTTTGTCCCCGGATTGGATTTGAACAGGGGCTGAGGCAATTTCAAAGACAGTCAGTGCAGAATTAAAAAAAAAAATTCTGAATTACACACCCCCGCCGCACCGCACCTACTAGCTTAGGGGGGTGTATTTTTTTCCATTATCTGTGCCCCTTTCTGATCATGTGCTGTTTGGACGGAGGGAATATTTCTTCCGTTTCGGGTGCATGCCCAATCCGCTCCGCTCGCACGTTCTTCTGCCTTGGCTCAAGTCCCGGCCAGCCGACTGCCTGCTTATCCTCGTGCCTTCCCTAGAGGTGTGATCTTCCTCCGCTCCCCACACAGTAGTAGCTGGGGCCCGGAGAGTAAGACTTGACAGGCTGCGAGGCAGGCGGCGGCGACTGGCAGAGATTTGCTGATTGCCGCCATTACTAGTAAAATAAAAATATGTCCCCGGATTTCATTTTAAAAATCTGGTCACCTTAGTCTAATTAGATCTGCCATTCTCAAACAGGGCTCCTCCAGAGGTGGCTAGGGGTCCCTTGAGCTGTGGCTAACTGACCTTACATCTAATGGTTCCAGATCCAATGCCACTTGACAGAGCCAGCAACACGACTGCAAGGGTGGCAATCTGACCACCACCACCATTAGTGGGACATTCTTCCTATCGACCACCACCAATTAAAGAGTCTTTTTCCTGATGACTCCTTGTTTTTCAGGGTTCCTCTGGGGTAAAAAGGTTGAGAAAGGCTTAGTGACATTTTAAATTGTTCACAAAAACTAGGTAACCAGTGCTCTCCCACAGCTGGGCTCTAGGATCATTTGTTTATTTTATGTACCGCTACCCCTACAGGTCATTTGAGCCCAGGACCGGGACAAGGGGTGGGTACGAGGGACGGCTGCCCTGGGCTCAGTGGTTTATTTCAGGGATGCGGGCACCCTGACCCTAACTCTAAAGCCCTGTACACACGGGCGGGAATCTCGACGGAAAAAAAAACGTTGGTTTTCCCGACGAGATTCCTGGCAAGCTTTTCTTGCTCACCGAGTGTACACACGGCACATTCAAAAGAACCACCGTTATTTTGAATGGCAAGAATGCGGTGATATCATTGACTACGACGAGCATGCCATCGCCACCATCTTGCTTCACCCTACACTACCCTTGTATGCTACCGCGCATGTGTCGAAGTCTTTTCGAGCATGTGCGGGTTTACCTGGAGACAGGTAAGCATACAGACGCACGGTTTTCTCATCGGGAAACAGGCCGACGGGAATCCCGATGACAAAATAGAGAGCAGGTTCTCAATTTTTCTCGTCGAGATTCCTGGCAGTTTTCCCGACGAGAAACCATACACACGGCCGTTTTTCTCGGCAAAAAGCTCTTCCAGCAGTTTTCTTGGCTTCAGGGAAGGCGCAGTTTGGCATCTTTGCCCTGGGCACTGGATGGCCTTGTCCCAACACTGTTTGAGCCTATTTCCCCCCTTCACAACATGCACAGCCAGGCATAGGGCATTTTCAGCATTCTTCCTTTGGTTTAAAAATTAGTCTAGGGGTTTTGTTTGGGTTCTTATTGGGAACAAATACTTGGATATGGATGGGGAGCTTGGAATCAAAACTGTGGAACTGTAGAACCTAATGACTGCTAGGGTTTCTCAGTACGCAAATGAAGGCTGTATTGCACAACCTCAGGCTGCATTGTATTCTCTAGGCTGTTTTGCACAACTCCGGGCCGCACTGCACTTACTTGTGAGAAAAACAACCCCACAGTCACTTCTTCTCAGTATAGCAGGATCAATTATTGACTTAGTGCCCAGAATGGTTAAGCTTCCTACACCAACTCTCCTCTAGCTTTGCTCAGTCTCTAGACCAGACTTTCTTCGGTAGCCCAGCCACCCCTCCCCCCCAACTAAGCCTAGCTGGGACCTCAATATCTTCAAAAAGGCTTGTTTGACGTTCCTTCTGTCTCTCTTTATCTGCCCCAGGGGTCTCCTCCAGAAGGATGGACCCTGGAGAACTCTGCTCCTTGGCTGCCAGGCCTCAGAATATTTATGGGCTCTCCTTCTACCTTCTGGGCACACCTCCCCTGGGATTGGCTGGAACCCCCAAAAATATTTAGCCTGCCTGTTCTGCTCTCCCACCCACTATGCTTCCAGAAGTCTCTAGAACAGTGGTTCTCAACCTGGGGGTCGGGACCCCCTCGGGGGTCGAATGACGATTTGCCAGGGGTCACCATATCCTGGGCTGTTCCTGAAGCCCGCACCGCTCTCACAGCCTTTTTGCAGCCGCCCAATCAGTTCACGGCGTGGCTGGGGGGCAGAGACTAGAGGTCAGTTGACTGGTGAGGAATGTGAAGTGGGGGGGGGCTGTATGAGACCCTATCAGCATAGGTGTCACTTCTGCGAGACCACAAAGTCAGAGACACAGTGAGTAAAACTACCTGTGATTATAGTTGCCATTAAAAGTCCCCAATACAGTTCTCGCATCAGCAGATGACCTTGATCAAAAGCACCTAAGTTGGCTGATCAGAACTTCCCCCAACACTGCCACTGATCCCATCCCCACCAGCACTTCCACTCATCCTCTTCCCCAAGGAAGAGAAAGAATAAGAGAAAGAACAAGAAAGACAGCTAGAGAGAGGGATGGGGAAAAAAAAAACAGGAAATTACGATAGAGAGATATAAGGGAAAGAAAAGAGAACAAAGAGAGTGGTACATCCTAAAATGTACCATAGGGGTTTTAATACTGTACGAGTGGAAGGGACTCGGGTAGCAAATTACTTGTCTTGCCTTGGGTGCCGACAACCCACGGTACAAAAATAATTTTTATGTTAGGGGTCCCCACAACTTGGGAAATGTTATCAAGGGGTCACGGCACTGGGAAGGTTGAGAACCACTGCTCTAGAAGATGGTGGGCATTTTGCAGAACAGGATCCTGTGAGTCACCGAACAGTCCCAAGCTAACTAAATTTGCCTATCAGCCTACTCTGAACTAGGAGGGCTACATTTCCAATATGGATAATCCACCAGCAGGGGTGACGCCATCGTGTGGCTTTGTATTGGCCGTGGGCGTAAACACTGTTGGGGCAATCCCACCAGCGACAATATTCCAGCATGCGACTCACCCCACCAGCAACCAAGCAAAACAGAAATATGTTCACGGGTCAACAACATCGGACATCAAAAATGTAAACCTTGGCTACCTGGGCTGAATGAAAATGAGGAAAATAATTTTTTATTTTTTTTGTAGTTGTCCAATTTACATTAAATAAAATGTATTTCCGTTCAACATCAGACGCTCGTGTCCTCTCTCTCTCCTTGAGATTATGCAACAAGAAGCAGGCGGCAAGGTGGAGAGCGCGGAGCGCGGAGCGCGATGGAAGAAAACATTATTCTTCTGGAGGTACTTAAAGCCAACGATGTCTTATTGGCTGCCTTTTCGAATGAAGCCAATAAATAATAACGGGTCTCTCCGATAGTTATTACATTCGTCTTGGCAGCGTGCGTTATTTGTAAACATGGCTGGCATTGATTCCCTCTATTCTGAGGAGATCATAACCTTCCAGGGATCGTTACGAAACGCGCACTTTATTAATTGTAAGTGATATTTTTTAGGCAACCGCAAAACCAGACCAAGTTGTTTTCCGTTACAGTATCAGATGGCAGCTGGATGCTGGGGATGTGCCCCCGATGTCGACCTCACAAAACCCAACAATTTATTTCTTTTTTTAACTTTTTTAAATTTTTTATTGTCTAATGATCGCGCTGTCACAATACGGATTATTGAGGCATCAAATGTTTTACCGGACAGACAGCAGCAATACGGATACTTCGCTGCTCCTGCGCAATGGAGAATAGAGCTAACTTTGGTCATTAAAAAGACAAAAATATAAATTTTTTATAAAAAAAAAAATTGACATGCAAGGTGCCTACTTCACATTACCTCCTAGTTTTTTTAAAGGAAACCTTATATATACTGTACATTTTGAATAATAATAGACTAACAATAATATGAATACAAATAAAAATAATAAATATAAAAATATTACTACTACTACTACTACCAATAAAAATAATAAACACAAAACTATTACTATTACTACTACTTCTAATAATAATAATAATAATAATAATGATAAAAAAACATAAAACATATTAAATAATAATATTAAAGGAACACTAAAGGTTCCCGTTTTTTTTTTTTTTTTTTTAAATAACAAACATGTTATACTTACCTCCACTGTGCAGCTTGTTTTGCACACAGTGGCCCCGAACCTGGTCTTCTGGGGTCCCTCGGCGGCTGTTTCAGCTCCTCCCCGCAAGGACGCCACACCATAATGCGAGCGAGCTCGCATGGTGTGGAGTTACCTCGGGCGCGCTCCCGTGATACAGCGGCGGCCATAGCCACCGACTGTATCACTCGGCCCCGCCCCCCAGCGCGCCGCGTCATTGGATGTGATTGACAGCAGCGCCAGCCAATGGCTGCGCTGCTTTCAATCCATCCAGTGTAGCCAATCAACGGCCGGGCTCAGGAGCTCGGAGGATGACGGGAGCGAGCGCGGGACTTTCGAGGGGCCAGGTAAGTAAAATGGGGGCTCAGGGGGGGGGGGCTGGGGGCGGCATTCTCGAATGTTTTTTCACCTTAATGCATAGGATGCATTAAGGTGAAAAAGCATGAGGGTTTACAACCCCTTTAATCATATGAATACTACTACTACTACTACTACTACTACTACTACTACTACTACTACTACTACTACTAATAATGGCAATAAAAATAATAAGCATAAAATATTACTATTACTACTACTACTACAACTACTAATAATACTAATAATGATGATTAAAAAAACTCAAAAATATTAAATAATAATAATAATAATCATATGAATACTACTACTAATAATAATAATAATAATAATACCAATAAAAATAATAAACATAAAAATATTACTATTACTATTACTACTACTTCTAATAATAATAATAGTAATAAAAAACATAAAAAATATAAAATAATAATAATAATATTAATTATACGAATACTACTACTACTACTAATAATAATAATAATAATAATAATAATACAAATTAAAATAATAAACATAAAAATATTACTACTACTTCTAATAATACTAATAATAATGATAAAAAAACATAAAACATATTAAATAATAATATTAATCATATGAATACTACCACTACTACTACTACTAATGATGCTAATAAAAATAATAAACATAAAAATATTACTACTACTTCTACTTCTAATAATAATAATAATAATACTAATAATGATGATAAAAAAAACAAAAAAATATGAAATCATAATAATAATAATATTAATCATATGAATATTACTGCTACAACTACTACTTCAGGTCTCATCCAGAGTCACCATCTAATTCCAGGACTGAGATGCCAGCTCAAAGATGCCCCTGCTGCAGCCTCTCTACAATCTTACAATGGGGAGACTGAGGAAATGCTTCCTCCTGCCTGCGCGGAGGGGAGACTAAGGAAATGCTTCCTCCTGCCTGCAGCAGACTGATGACATCATCTTAGTCTAGACAAACTGGAAGTTTGGCCTGGAGGGAGATCTCACTTTTTGGAGCTCCCAAGCCTTATAAAAGAGGTGAGGGTTTAACATCATTATTGGGTGGAGTGACCTATTAAAGATCCAGAAAACACAAAAGACCACAGTAAATAGCAAATACTGTAACTCTACGATCGTTTGGGATGTAAGTATTCTGCCAACCTCACATGCCCTCCTCCCGGTGTATAGCAGCACATATAAACCATCTGTACAAAGAATCAAAAAGAACAATTAAAAGAATAAGAAAACAGAGGAACTCTGAACATTGGCGGATGTCGGGAAGGAGTTGAAACGCGGCAATTACCGCTCATTGTGACAGAACGTTACGTTGTCTATAAGAAATAACTAATCTCTCTTTGTAAACATTTAAACTCCCTTTCACAGGTGCGCAAAGTGCATTTACAGGCGGCGTTCCGCGCTGATGATTTAATGCGCCATTGTCCTCGGCACCTGTCAGGCACCCGCAGTCTATTAAGCGGAACTGCCGGGAGCCGCCACTTTGGAACGTTCGCTAACTCGCGGCAATCAGCATTAAGGCTTCTGACGTGAGCTTTACATTGGATATAATTATATATTATAAGATCGACCACCACTTATGTTCGTTCCGTCAATGTCCAGGGAGTCCGGGAACACCATATTGTTTTTGAGAACCAAAGTTTGATCTGAGGTTAATTTTAGGGCTGCGGGTTGTAAATAGAACAAGATGATTCAAGATTTTGGATGTCCAGATCACGTACTGTCAGGGCGACCATTATAAATCGTGGGGCCCCATATAGCCTGCTTGTCATGCTCCCCTCCCCATACAGCCTGCCTGGCCCCTCTACCTATCACAAAGAAGGTATTTAAATACCTTTGTCACATGCACGGTGGAGCCGGCACTCCTGGACTGTGCTCGGGATCAATCAGTTCAGCAGGGCCCGGGGGCAGAGAGGGGACTCTTTATATACCTTTGGGCACATGCACAGTATTTCCACAGGCTGTAGCAGGGTAGCCAGCCCTCCTGGACTCCGCTCAGGTCCCATCAGTTTAGCAGGGGGCCCAGGGGCAGAGAGGAGACTCTTTAAATGCCTTTGGGCACTGCACCCAGGCCCTATCAGTTTAGCAAGGGGCCGGGGCAGGGAGGGGACTCTGTAAATACCTTTGGGCACCTGCACAGTAATCCAATAGGCTGTAAGGGTGGAGCCAGCCCTCCTGGACTGCGCTCGGGCCCCATCAGTTCTGCAGGGGTCGGGAGCAGAAAGGGGACTCTGTAAATAACTTTGGGCACATACACAGTAATCCCACAGGCTGTAGTGGGGGAGCCAGCCCACTTGGACTGCAACTGGGCCCCATCATTTCAGCAGGGGGCCCAGGGGCATAGAGGGGACTCTTTAAATACCTTTGGGCTCATGCAAAGTAATCCCACAGACTGTAGCGGGGGAAGCCAGCCCTCCTGGACTGCGCTCAGGCCCCATCAGTTTAGCAGGGGTCCGGGGGGCAGAGAGGGGACTCTTTAATTACCTTTGGGCACTGTACCCAGGCCCCATTATTTCAGCAAAGGGCCCAGGGGCAAAAAGGGGACTCTTTAAATACCTTTGGGCACATGCACAGCAATTCCATGGGCTGTAGGAGGGGAGCCAGCCCTCCTGGACTGCAACTGGTCCCTATCAGTTTAGTATGAGGACCGGGGGCAGAGAGGGGCTCATTAAATACCTTTAGACACTTCACCCAGACCCTATCAGTTCAGTATGGGGCCCAGAGGACAGAGAAAGTTCTCTTTAAATACCTTGGGGTACAAGCATATTAATCCCACAGACCTTAGGAGATGGAACCCACCCTTTTGGACTGCGCCCGGGCCCCATCAGTTCAGCAGGGGGCCTGGTGGCAGAGAGGGGACTCTTCAAATAACTTTGGGCACATGCACAGTAATCCCACAGGCCATAGGGGAGGGGGCCGACCCTCCTGGAATGTGCCCGGGCCTCATCAGTTCAGCAGGTGGTCCGAGGGCAGAAAGGCTACTCTTTAAATACCTTTGGGCCCATGCACAGAACACTCCCGGGCATGGGGATGAGGATGGCCCTCCTGGACTGTTCTAGGGGCCTGTTGGTAAAGATGGGACTCTTAAAATACCTTTGGACACAAGCACAGTAATCCTATAGGTTGTGGGGTAGAGCTGACCCTCTTAGACTGCACCTGGGCCCCATAAGTTCGGTAGGGGGCCCTGGGGCAGAGAGAGGGGACTCCTTAAATACCTTTGGACACATGCATAGTAATCCTACTGGCCATGGGGAGGTGTAGCCGGCCCTCTTGAACTGGGCTCAGGCCCCATCAGTTCAGCAGGGGGCCTAAGGGCAGAGAGAGGTCTCTTTAAATACCTTTGGGCACATGCACATTAATCTCACAGGCCGCAGTGGGCGAGCCGGCCCTCCTGGACTGTGTTTGGGCCCCATTAGTTCAGCGGGGGGGGGGCCTTGGGGCAGAGAGGGGACTCTTTAAATACCTTTGGGCACACGCACATTAATCCTATGGGCCACAGGGGGTGGAGCTGGCTCTCCTGGACTGCGCCTGGGCCTTATCAGTTTAGCAGGGGGCCTGAGGCCTGGAAAAGGGACACTTTAAATAAATTTGGGCACATGCACAGTAATCCCACAGGCCATAGAGGGTTGGAACTGGCCCTCCTGGACTGCGCCCAGGCCCCATCAGTTCAGCAGGGGGCCCAGGGGCAAAGAGGGGACTCTATAAATACCTTTGGGCACATGCACAGTAATCCCACAGGCCATAGAGCGTTGGAACTGGCCCTCCTGGACTGCGCCCAGGCCCCATCAGTTCAGCAGGGGGCCCAGGGGCAAAGAGGGGACTCTATAAATACCTTTGGGAACATGCACAGTAATCCCATGGGCTCCCAGAGGTAAAAGTTCTCTGGGCCGCGGCCCCTTCTACAATCACATATCACTTCCTATAAAAATGTTACAAATAATCTAGAAGAAAACCCTCAGCCAGGCCTGTGAGTTTATTAGCTCCCCATTTCACACTTCCTGACACCATCACCGTGAATACAGAAGGAAGCCGGCACAACAGAAATGGATTTGCAGTGCATCAGTGGCTTCATAGGAATGCCATCTCAACAAGGACTTATCCCCCCCCCCCTCACTTGTGTTTAAGTGTAAAGTAGGACAGTAGAATCCTCGGAGATATAGAAAGATACAATCATGAATTCTTAATAAGCATGTTGTGCTCTCGGTGACACGGCTGTTTGCTTATTTCCTCACGGAGAAACAACAGGATTAATAGCAAATCAAAAATCATGGTATTGTTGAGGGGGGGGGGGGGAGCAATTCTTCCATGGAACATCATTATAGTTATGTTTTTCTTATCGTTGGATGATGTTGATTTGTCACAAAGATGCCTAATTACTCAATTATTTTCTAATTTAACTCTGGGGTCCTTCACCTAAAAATAAGCTAAAGATGGAGGAATCTACAGCAATCTAGAGAGGTAGGAGCAACGGCTGCCAAATTAAACAAATCTAAAGCGTTCTGGTATGCTGAGAGAGTGATATTTGCCTATCAAGTGAAGAGGAGAGGGGTAGTAAGAAAAAAGTCGGGACTTTCCTTGGTAAGGAAAACATTGGGACTTTCCATGGTAAGGAGAACGTTGGGATTTTCCATGGTAAGGGAACATTGGGACTTTCCATGGTCAGGAGAATGTTGGGATTTTTCATGGTCAGGAGAATGTCGGGATTTTCCATGGTAAGGAAAACATTTGTGACTTTCCATGGTAAGGAGAACATTGGGAGTTTCCATGGTAAGGAGAACGTTGGGACTTTCCATGGTAAGGAGAATGTTGGGACTTTCCATGGTAAGGAGAATGTTGGGACTTTCCATGGTAAGGAGAACGTTGGGACTTTCCATGGTAAGGAGAACGTTGGGACTTTCCATGGTAAGGAGAACATTGGGACTTTCCATGGTAAGGAGAACATTGTGATTTTCCATGGTAAGGGAACATTGGGACTTTCCATGGTAAGGAGAATGTTGGGATTTTTCATGGTCAGGAGAATGTTGGGATTTTCCATGGTAAGGAGAACATTGGGATTTTCCATGGTAAGGAGAACGTTGGGACTTCCCATGGTAAGGAGAACATTGGGACTTTCCTTGGTAAGGATAACATTGGGACTTTCCATGGTAAGGAGAACATTGGGATTTTCCATGGTAAGGGAACATTGGGACTTTCCATGGTAAGGAGAATGTTGGGATTTTTCATGGTCAGGAGAACGTTGGGACTTCCCATGGTAAGGAGAACGTTGGGACTTTCCTTGGTAAGGATAACATTGGGACTTTCCATGGTAAGGAGAACATTGGGATTTTCCATGGTAAGGGAACATTGGGACTTTCCATGGTAAGGAGAACATTGGGATTTTCCATGGTAAGGAGAACGTTGGGACTTTCCATGGTAAGAACGTTGGGACTTTCCATGGTAAGGAGAACATTGGGACTTTCCATAGTAAGGAGAACGTTGGGACTTCCAATGGTAAGCAGAACGTTGGGACTTTCCATGGTAAGGAGAACATTGGGACTTTCCATGGTAAGGAGAACGTTGGGACTTTCCATGGTAAGGAGAACGTTGGAACTTTCTATCAAGACTGTATGTCAGGACAAACCTCCAAGGCTCCAGAGATTGCCTAAGAGCCTCTATAGCAGCCTTTCTCAACCTTTTCACCCCGGAGGAACCCTTGAAATCATTTTTAGTGTTAGGCTATATTTAGTTTTTGACTATGTTGTATTCAGTGCAGTGGTGAACTGTTTGGTTGGTCTGGCCAGGCTTCTCTAAGCTTGGTGGCTGATTACTCCTACCTGTCCCTGGAGGAAGGAGCGTCAGCCACTGAAGTTATGAATATTTAGATAAATGTTTGGGAGGCTTGCTTAGTGTGTTCTTGACCTGGGGCTGCTGCCCCTGGGAGGCAGCCTGTGTAGTGGAGTTGCTGTTTGGGCCTCAGCGTGTGCTTGGCTGAGGGCCTGAAGGAGATACAATTGAGAGACATTTGCTGTAGGGTATCACCTGGTCTGGAGAAGGACCCTTTCTTCCTCACACATGGAGGTTGGGTGGCAGACAGCTGTCCTTGGATTGTTTTTTAGAGGAACGGTGTGCTTAGACACATGTCTAAACCTAGCCTAGAGCCCCATTCACACTAGCGGTGCTCTCTAAAGAGTGAACATGTTCGGACTGCTCTTCAGAGAGCATTTGACAGATATGACACCCCATGCCCATCTGTTTTAACCCCTTGATCCCTACACTAGTGCAGGGGTCTCCAAATTTTCGAAACAAAGGTCCGGTTTATTGTCCTTCAGACTTTAATAGGACCAGACTGTTGCCAGTGTGAGAGGAAGTTTTCCTGGCATCAGTTGGAGTAAACATCACCACATTTGGTATTAAAAGGAGGAATAATGTAACATCGTTAGTATCATAGGGAGGAATAGTGCCCAATTAATGGTGTCAGTGGGAGAAATGATCCCTCATTGTTTGTGTCAGTGGGAGAAATGGTGCCCCATTGTTGGTGTCAGATGGCATAATAGTGTCTTGTATCAGTGGAAGGAATAGTGCCCCAAGGGCCTGTTAAAAGAAAGCAGAGGGCCGCATTATGGCCTCAGGGCCACAGTTTGGAGACCACTGCACTAGTGCACTGACACTGTGTGCGTTACATGTGGTTGTGGGGTGCTTGAATAACAGCCCCATTCACCCTAAATGGGTCGCTTTCGGTGAATGTTATGCCCACCAAAGGTGTCAGGGGGTATAATTCTTCATCGTAGTCTCTGCAGCTAAAAGGCGTAGCGGTTGAGGCAGTGGCAGGCCCCTCCATAAGGGGCACAGGGGCGCCGCCCACCTAATCCATGCACCCGGCCCTTAATCTGCATGCAGGGCGCCAGACGCATGGATTTTTTTTAAGCACATGATTAGAGCCAGAGGCTCTAATAAGCTTCAAAAAAGGGGTGGGCTTGAGGCGCAGAGCATTGTGTCCCGAGCCCACCCAGTTGTGTGACATTAGCAAATTAATATTCACTATTGTCTTCCTGATTCTCCTCCGCCAATCAGGAACCTGGCTGAGAGGAGAAGCTATCGTATTGGCTGCCGAGGGAAGGAGGAGGGAGGCTGCCAAGGAGGAAGCTGCCGCAGAGGAGGAGGAGATGCACGAAGGAGCCAGAGCTGCCCGCAACCTAGATGGTTTAACTGCAGGGCCGACCGGCCGACTGTGGTGGGGGGTGGTAAGTGCGGGGCTGACCGACCGACGGGAGCATGATGACAGCGGGATGTCCTGTTTGCCCCCCCCCCTAAAAATATACAGCACCAGCCGCCACTGGGTTGGGGGGTAGTTAAAGTGAGGCTTGTGGAGTTTTACTGCCCCCACCTGGTGTGAATGAGCCCCAAAGCTGGTAGATTTCTATTTAATGAATGGCAGGAGGAGCGTAGTCATGTGACCTGCCATGGGCACATGACTTGGCCTCCTCCAATCACAGAATTCTCTTTTCTGCATTGCGCATAGCTGCAGGTATTTAACGGATGGTCAGGTGGCGCTATGCAGGAGTACCGTATAGATGTGCGTTCTCCACTATAAATGAGCCCCTACGTATAGCGAATAATTATTTCAGCAGCGTAATCAAAAATACCAAAAATCTCCTGTTTAAGAAGAACGCTGAGATGCGATTGTCACCACAATGATTAGCACCGCTCTTTTTTTTTTTTTCCGTGATGGATGAGATTTTTTTCTTTGCCGATGATGCCCGCCCCTCACTTGTCACCCGCTCCCCATCAGTGCCTCTTTCAGATGTGGCTTTGAAGGGCTGAGAGGCGCCCAGGGTGACATTGTTTTGCATGCTTTTTACAAATGATTTGAAGTGCAAAAAATCAAGTGCGTCGAAAACGACAGAACAATCCGCTGTTGTTTCCCGCGTAATGGAAAGAGATGACAAACAAGGCTGGCAGCTTCAGCGAGTAATTGCAGAAGAGGAGCACAAAAACCCGCACCGGGCGCACCGAGATGTACAAGACGAATAAATAAAAAAGATATATATCATATCATTTATAATTTAGAACGCACATTGAATGTAACCGTGTCAGGTGAAAACTCATTATACTGAGGAGAAACTTCTGGGGGAATTTTTTTTTTATTTAGCTCAAAAATGTATTAACGGAAAAAAAACAAAAAAACTGGTTAACATGTTGAAGAGAACCTGTCACTATGGAGAGACAGTATATTTAATAATGAGCTTGATACCAGCTATAAAATATATTCATTACCAGTGACGGCCCATCCATTAGGGGCACAGGGGTGCCGCCCCCCTAATCCATGTGCCCGGCCCCTAATCTCAATGCAGAGCACTGGACACACAGATTTCAATGTTTTTATTTTTAAGCACATGATTTGAGCCAGAGGCTCTAATCGGCTTCACAAAGGGGGTTGGCTTGGGGCATAGAGCACTGCGCCCTGACCTCACCCTCTTGTGTGACAATAGCAAATTAATATTCGCTAATGTCTTCCTGCTTCTCCTCCCTAGCCAATCAGGAAGCGGGTCCTGAGACCTGATTGGCCGGGAGTCTTAGGACTCCTGTTCGGCCAGGAGGAGAAGCAACGGCCCTGGTGGCAGCAACAGCCTCTTCAAGATTCAGGATTCAGCAGTGCACCACCACGTCATCCTCCTCCTTGCACCTCTACCGCAGTAAAAGGTAAGGCCACGGATCGTGTGGGGGGGTGGCGATAGTGTGAGTGGTTCACCACGAGAGGATCGAGAGCCGCGGGTGGGGGTGGCAGTAGTGCGAGTGGTTCGCCACAAGTGGATTGATAGCCGCGGGTGGGGGTGGCGGTAGCGCGAGTGTTTCGCCATGAGTGGATCAAGAGCCGTGGGTAAGGGTGGCAGTAGTGCGAGTGGTTCGCCACAAGTGGATTGAGAGCCGCAGGTGGGGGTGGCGGTAGTGCGAGTGGTTCGCCAAGAGTGGATCAAGAGCCGTGGGTGGGGGTGACGGTTGTGTGAGTGGCCCGCCACGAGTGGATCAAGAGCCACGGGTGGGGGTATCGGAAGTGCGAGTGGTTCGCCACAAGTGGATCAAGAGCCACGGGTGGGGGTGGCGGTAGTGCGAGTGGTTCGCCATGAGTGAATCGAGAGCCGCGGGTGGGGGTATCAGAAGTGCGAGTGGTTCGCCACGAGTGGATCAAGAGCCACGGGTGGGGGTGGCTGTAGTGCGAGTGGTTCGCCACGAGTGGATCAAGAGCCGCGGGTGGGAGTGGCCCGCCACAAGTGGTTCGAGAACCGCAGGGAGGGGGGCTGTTTGCCCCCCCCAAATATTGACCACCAGCCGCAACTGTTCATTACCTTTTAACGTAAAAGTGGTTCTAAACCTCTGAAATAAAAAATAAACAAAGCATGTCCTTTTATAGTGTAGACGTGCCTCAATCCAAAGCACTGAGTGTGATTTCCGCCTGCTGTCGCCTTACTCTTGCTGACACTTCTGACAGATTCTGCTGACTCTAAGGGATTCAGGGGGACAGTAGGAGCACTCGAGCACCCATAATTGACACCCTCAGCTGTGCATGTTTCCCTATGAGAATGTATAGAGGGGTGTGTGGCCAACCCCACTCAGGTCTCAGATTACACTCATCTCCCTACTCTATACTGTGCAGCGTGTGACATCAGACTCCCCGCCACGCCACCGCCCTCTGAAGTTGAGAAATGTTGTTTAAATTCTGGACTTTGAACGTATGTAGAGTAGAGGGGACTGCAGATAAACAGGTACTACTTATAATCGGAGGATGCAAATACTGCAGTACCAGGTGATTTGGTGCCCGCAAATGCACTACCTTTGTGATCTGCATTTGGGGTGCCTTTAGAAAATAAATTGGCACCCGCAGCAGATCGCAAGGGAAACACGGTACACCTTTCCCGCACTTTGTTCTGGCGTGAATAGGCCTGAAAACCGATGGTTTACCTGCTAGACCGGCTTATTAGAACAAGTTGTTGTTCTCTCCTTGCAATGTCTTGACGTGGTTCAATCCCCACAATCCTCAGCTGGGTATTGGTCAAGCTGATAAGGTGTTCCATAATAACAGAAATTAATGTCTCTTGTTCTGGTTAAACATGTTCAGCATTTGTCACTTAATCATCATTGTAATTTAATAGTCATCCTTGTCATTCGCCTCTTTAAAAAAAAAAAAAAAAGATAAATGCACATATTTTTACAGGAATAAAAGTGTGCATTTATTTGTTTATTTATTTTTACAGGAGCCTGCAACATAGTCCCCACCCCCAGCAAACCTCAGATCCTCCCCAGCAGCAATAGATCCCCACAACTACAAAAAAACCCTCACAAAAAATAGCCCCAGTAATAACAAATCCCCCCTCAGCAACAATAGATGCCCCCAGCCACAAAAGACTCCCCTCTTGCATAAAATATCCCCAGTAACAACAAATACCCCCCAACAACAATAGACTCCACCCCCAGCCACAAAGAACCCTGAAAAATAGCCCCAGTAACAACAAATCCCACCTCCCCAGCAGCAATAGCTCTTTTAGCCACAAAGTCCCCCACCTTGCATAGAATACCCCCCGTAACAACGATTACGCCCCCCAGCAACAATAGATCCCCCACAACAAAATACAACCCCCCCCAGTAACAATAAATCCACAAGATCTCCCAGCAGCCAGCAATAATGCACCCCCTTAGCAGCCAGCAACAAGTGACCACCAGAGCAACAACAGTCCTCGCAAGCAACAATAGACCCTCCTTGCAACAATAGAACCCCTCCCCAGCAACAAATACCCCCTGCCCTATTAACAACAGAGCCATGCCAGCAACAATAGACCCCCCCCCCCACCAGCAACAAAGAACCACCAGAGCAACAATAGTCCTCGCAAGCAACAATGGACCCTCCTTGCAACAATAGAACCCCCACCCAGCAACAATAGTCCCCCTCCCCAGCAACAAATACCCCCTACCCTATTAACAACAGAGCCATGCCAGCAACAATAGACCCCCCCCCCCACCAGCAACAAAGAACCACCAGAGCAACAATAGTCCTCGCAAGCAACAATAGACCCTCCTTGCAACAATAGAACCCCACCCAGCAACAATAGACCCCCTCCCCATCAACAAATACCCCCTTTCCTATGAACAACAGAGCCATGCCAGCAACAATAGACCCCCCTCACCAGCAGCAATAGATCACCCAGCAACCAACATCGATAGACCCTCCCGCACAATAGATCCCCCACAACAAAATACAACCCCCCCAGTAACAATAAATCCACAAGATCTCCCAGCAGCCAGCAATAATGCACCCCCTTAGCAGCCAGCAACAAGTGACCACCAGAGCAACAACAGTCCTCGCAAGCAACAATAGACCCTCCTTGCAACAATAGAACCCCTCCCCAGCAACAAATACCCCCTGCCCTATTAACAACAGAGCCATGCCAGCAACAATAGACCCCCCCCCCCCCACCAGCAACAAAGAACCACCAGAGCAACAATAGTCCTCGCAAGCAACAATGGACCCTCCTTGCAACAATAGAACCCCCACCCAGCAACAATAGTCCCCCTCCCCAGCAACAAATACCCCCTACCCTATTAACAACAGAGCCATGCCAGCAACAATAGACCCCCCCCACCAGCAACAAAGAACCACCAGAGCAACAATAGTCCTCGCAAGCAACAATAGACCCTCCTTGCAACAATAGAACCCCACCCAGCAACAATAGACCCCCTCCCCATCAACAAATACCCCCTTTCCTATGAACAACAGAGCCATGCCAGCAACAATAGACCCCCCTCACCAGCAGCAATAGATCACCCAGCAACCAACATCGATAGACCCTCCCGCAGCTAGCAGCAATAGATCTATCCCTCAACAGTAGATCCCTCCTATCAACAATAGACCACAGCAGCAACCATAGATCCGATTCCCCATCATCAACAATAGACCTCACCGGAAAACAATAGATTCCCCCCCAGCAACAATAGACCCCCCCCTTACAACAAAATACCTCCCCCGAGCAATGATAGACCTTGCCAGGAACAAAAGACCCCCTCTACATCAATAGATAGATACCCCTCAGCAACAAAAGACCCTCCAGCACACCCCACCATCCCTTGCCATTACATGCATTCAGTGCTGGAGATGCCGGAACAGCCCTGAGTATATAGAATTTATAAGAACACCTGCACAGGTATGTTCATCGAAGATTAAATGCTCGATAAACCCGAATCCAATCGGGAACGGTTCTGTTGAAGGCGCACAACAGCTGCCGGCTCCACCCAATTAAAACAATCTTTTTTTTTTCACTTTTTTTTTTTGCGGGGGGTTCTGTATTCATATTACCTCCTCAAATCAGAATCAAGGATAGAGGAGGACCAGATATTTTCTTCCTTTATGTTTTCTCATCAATAAATGAAATGTCGCGCTTCATTCTCCTCGCTGTACAGAGATGAGCGGTGAAAACACAATTGTGCGCAATATTTAGTTCACCCTTCCAGAGGGAAATTCACCATCGTCCGGGGAGGACCGACACCGGGGATTACGTATGTGTCTACAAACAGGCCTGAGCTTCACATGATGACATCGCACACAGAGGACGTTACCAGGCGTGTGTAACCCCCCACCCCCCCCCCCCCCCCACTCGTTTATACACATCCTGGGATAGAAGGGGTTAAAACAAACTCACAGCTATTGATCTTTGCAGCCAGAAATCGGCTTTCCAGTACAAGTGATCAGGGGGGCTCCAGGGATCTGCCGCTGCCCATGGTGGTTCCTCCACTGTCCTGTTCTTCTGGGGATCCCGGGACCATGGTGAAATATCCCAAACGTTTTTAGGTGAAGGAGTTTGAGGAACTTCCATTCCCCAATCCTCTGAGACGAATGATCCTGGAATAGAAGTGTATTGTACCACTTCTGGGTTCAAAAGTGTCACTACCCGGCTAATGTGGCCAGGGATAAAGCTAATGAAGCGTGATATGGGCTTGATTAGCTGCAGCGAAGGGCAAGGAAGACATTGAGGGTTTACCGTATATACTCGAGTATAAGCCGACCCGAATATAAGCCGAGGCACCTAATTTTACCACAAAAAACTGGGGAAACGTATTGACTGGAGTATAAGCCTAGGGTGTCCATCTGCATGCCTCACTGTGCCTCACTTTGCCTCACTGTGTCCATGTGCATGCCTCACTGTGCCCATACCTCACTGTGTCCATGCCTCACTGTGCCCATGCCTCACTGTGCCCATGTCTCACTGTGCCCATGCCTCACTGTGTCCATACCTCACTGTGTCCATACCTCACTGTGCCCATGCCTCACTGTGCCCATGTCTCACTGTGCCCATGCCTCACTGTGTCCATACCTCACTGTGTCCATACCTCACTGTGCCCATGCCACACTGTGCCCATGCCTCACTGTGTCCATACCTCACTGTGTCCATACCTCACTGTGCCCATGCCTCACTGTGCCCATGCCTCACTGTGTCCATACCTCACTGTGCCCATGCCTCACTGTGCCCATGTCTCACTGTGCCCATGCCTCACTGTGTCCATACCTCACTGTGTCCATACCTCACTGTGCCCATGCCTCACTGTGCCCATGCCTCACTGTGCCCATGCCTCACTGTGTCCATACCTCACTGTGTCCATACCTCACTGTGCCCATGCCACACTGTGCCCATGCCTCACTGTGTCCATACCTCACTGTGTCCATACCTCACTGTGCCCATGCCTCACTGTGCCCATGCCTCACTGTGTCCATACCTCACTGTGCCCATGCCTCACTGTGCCCATGCCTCACTGTGTCCAAACCTCACTGTGCCCATGCCTCACTGTGCCCATGCCTCACTGTGCCCATGCCTCACTGTGCCCATGCCTCACTGTGTCCATACCTCACTGTGCCCATGCCTCACTGTGTCCATGACTAGAC
>CM055125.1:385592212-385609712 GCA_029206835.1 Rana muscosa | reverse complement strand
GCGGGACTGCTGGGGCTACTGGACTGTTATGCTGAGCTGTATTTTATCTTTGTGAGTGCTTTTTTATATTTCCTATTTCCTATTAACCACTTGCTGACCGGCTCACGCTGATATACGTTGGCAGAATGGCACATATAGGCAGATTAACGTACCTGATCATCCACCTTTAAGACATGGCATTGTGGGCGCGCCAGCCGCAAGCTCTGTTAGTCCGACCGCGGGTCCCGCGGACTCGATGTCCGCGGGGATACCCGTGATCGTCTCACGGAGAGGAATAACGGGGAAATGCTGATGTGAATAAGCATTTCCCCATTCTTCCTAGTGACAGGACACTGATCACAGCTCCCTGTAATCGGGAGCGGTGATCAGTGTCGTGTCACATGTAGCCCATCCCCCCTACAGTTAGAACACATCCCTAGGACACACTTAACCCCTTCAGCGCCCCCTCCTGGTTAACCCCTTCACTGCCAGTGTCATTTTCACAGTAATCAGTGCATTTTTATAGCACTGCTCGTTGTAAAAATTACAATGGTCCCCAAATGGCATCAAAAGTGTCCGATGTGTCCGCCATAATGACGCAGTTATTTTTATTAATATTTATTTTTTTACTAGTAAAAATCGCTGATCGCCGCCATTACTAGTAAAAAAATAAATATTAATAAAAATGCCATAAAACTACCCCCTATTTTGTAGAAGCTATAACTTTTGCGTAAACCGATCAATAAACGCTTATTGCGTTTTTTTTTTACCAAAAATATGTAGAAGAATACGTATCGGACTAAACTGAGGAAAAAAAATGTTTTTTTTTTATATTTTTTTGGGATATTTATTATAGCAAAAAGTAAAAAATATTGCTTCTTTTTCAAAATTGTCGCTCTATTTTTGTTTATAGCGCAAAAAATAAAAACCGCAGAGGTGATAAAATACCACCAAAAGAAAGCTCTGTTTGTGGGAAAAAAAGGACGTCAATTTTATTTGGGAGCCACGTCGCACGACCGCGCAATTGTCAGTTAAAGCGACGCAGTGCCGAATCGCAAAAATATATATATTTTTTTTTGTAAGGGGCCCGGAGGTCCCCAGAGGCCGCGAGGTCCCCAGGGCCCCGGATGGCACCCCCCCTTTTTTTTGTTTGTCAGCACCCAAAGCCCCCCCGACCTCAACAATTTGCGGCGGCAGCACCCCCCTGCTTCTCAATTCGGTGGCAACCCCGCTTCTCAATTCGCGGCTGCCCCCCCCTCCAGGGGGCCCATGCCTGAAGCTGTGTGAGGGGCCCCAAAATTCCTGATGGCGGCCCTGATCGTGTGTACGAGGCTTAAGAGGCGAAGTGGTAAAGCAATGAGTGATTTTTTTTTTTTTTTTAGATGTTCTTCATCTTTTGTCAACATGATTAACATATCAATACAGCGATAATTTAACCACTTCGCGCCAACCGTGCGCAAATTCGCATTCTCAGCTTGAAGGGGTTGTACCGGGATGATATGCAGCTGCAGGCATCAACCCAGTACCGTTTTTTAGAGCCAGCGGTTGGCTTTTTAGTGATAACAACCAATGCGGCTAAAAGCCGCTCGACTGTTATCCTAAAGAAGCGGGAGAGGACGCCCCCCTCCCGCCGCCTTTTGCCGCTCTTCCTGGGCCTCACATCCCACCGGGAGGCCGAGCCACCAGCCGGCGCATCCGCCGGCTAGGCTGAGAGCTGTACAAAGCCAGATTCGGCTCTGATTGGGTCACCGATGTAAAATCTCGGAAAGCGACGTCACAACGGCTGCCAATGGCGCCAATTTAAAAAAAAAACTAACAGTATTCAGAATCGCCGATTTTGGCGATCTGAATACTTTTAAGTGCAAAGGAGGGATTTGGGATCTTTTAGACCCCCCGATCCCTCCATAAAGAGGACCTGTCACCGCCTATTACTGTCACAAGGGATGTTTACATTCCTTGTGACAGCAATAAAAGTGATCAGGTTTTTATTTATTTTTAAAGGGACAATGTTAAAAAAATAAAATACAATTAAAAAAATAAGATTTTTAAAGCATACGTAAGTCACGCCCGCAAATGTAAACGGTGTTCAAATCACACATGTGAGGTATCACCGCGATCGCCAGAGTGAGAGCAATTAATTAATTAAATCATAAAATACCTTCTCTTTAACGCTAACATTACATTTTTCGAAAGCGTCGCATATGGAGATTTTTAAGTACCGTCGTTTCTCGCCATTCCACAAGTGTTCGCAAATTCAAAGCATCATCTTTCACATTATACAAAAAAATTGGGCTAACTTTACTGTTTTTTTTTTTATATATATAAAATTTATGAAAGTGTTTTTTTTCCCAAAAAAATGGCATCTGAAAAAACCGCTGTGCAAGTACCGTGTGACATAAAAACTATTTTATTCCCCAGGGTCTCTGCTAAATATATATATATATATATATATATATATATATATATATATATATATATAATGTTTGGGGGTTCTGGGTAATTTTCTAGCAAAAAATATGTATTTGAACTTGCAAGAAAGAAATAGGCTTAGGCATGAAAGTGATATACACCGATCAGCCATAACATTATGACCACCTGCAGTGGTGGCTGGTGCTTCAGACAAACAAACCACTGATTCCCCCCCCCCCCCCCCCCCACGGGTGGTACTCACGCAATCGGGCTCGCAATCGGGCTCTCAATCAGGGCTGATGCAGAGCACTGAGAGATCGCTCTGGGCAGCCATTTACCAAGTCCCAGATCTTCCTGTACATCCTCCTCCCTGCCTGGCCAATGCGATCGCTTCTGCTCTCGGACAATCATGCTCCTCCCGCTACTGATTGGCCAGGAGCAGAAGACATTAGCGAATATTAATTATTATTATTATTAATAATTATTATTATTTAATTAATATTAGCGCTTTTGTCACACAGCCAGGTGGGCTTGGGGCGCAGTGCTCTGCGCCCCAAGCCCACCCCTTTTTTAAGCCAATTAGAGCCTCAGGCTCTAATCATGTGCTTAAAAAAAAACAAACATGGGAATCCATGTGTCCGGTGCCCTTCATGTAGATTAGGGGCCGGGTGCATGGATTGGGGGGCGGTGCTCCTGCGCTCCGTATGGAGTGGCCGCCACTGACAACCCGCCTAATATTGAGTAGGTCCCCTTAAACAGCCCTGTCCCATAAAGACCCCTAAGGGTACGCTGTGGTATCTGGAACAAGCCGTCTGTAGCAGATCCTTTAAATCCTGTAAAGTAAATATTGGGAGGATTTGATCTGGTTGTTCTCATATTTCGGCCTTCAGACATAAGTTTTACCAAATCAGTCCAGCCGTCTTCTTGGCTTTCAGTGTTTATGGTTCTACTCGTGTAGAGATTATCACTTCTCTCCGATTTCAAAGTTGCAAGTGTGCGGTTCTTCGTGGCATCTCATTGAGTCATTACGCCCATCTCGGACTGTGAGAAAGATAACAATTGTGTAATCGTTTAAACTCATTGCCTCAATCAATCATAACGCATTCATTTCATCTCTCCGGGATCTGTCGACCGAAGCTCGCTGCCAGCTGACAACCACCGAACGCAGCATACCTCTCCGCGTTCGCCCGGCATTATGGAATTACTATTGGATTGTCGCGTCACAAAAGTAACACAAAGAAAGATCTCAAATTGAATTGTTTATTCAGAAGGGCCCGGATAAAGATTTCTAAACAATCTCGATGCAGGGGACTAATCTCGAGTCATTTCATTAGTTATAGATTGTAAAATTAAAAACTCTTCTGAGAGCGCATTGACAGTGGAAGAATATAGGCAAGGTTAACCCTTTTGGCATGTCACCTGCACCTTTAAGGCTAAAGATAATAATGTATCAGCATTTATTTTCGCTTATATATTTATTTACATTTTTTTAAAAGAATTTTGGAATACAGATAATAGAAGTTCCTGAATGTTCCTTCATTCTAGTTGATCATAATCCCTTTGAAAATAGAGGACAAGTAGTAGGAACCAATCAGAAGCTACTGCACCACACAGTGTTGTCAGTCTAACACTGGGAGCTTTCTGACAGGAGGTGGGAGCAGTATGATCACCTCATCAGTGTAACAATTGAAATGTATTTGCCAATTAACAGAAAAAGAAAGTGCATGATCATAGGGATAAAAAGTCAATTTGAGAATTGTAGTAGGAAGGGCAGGGACAAGGGTTGAGCAGAAGGGGTGGCTGCCCTGGGCACAATCAGGGCCATCTTAATAGCATCATGGGCCCCTGGGTAAAGTAATGCTATGGGGCCCCCTACAAGCTTGCCCCAATTTATGCACCTACTCTCAAGAATGAAAGTACAATATTTCTACTTTACAGCGTGTCACTTGCTACTGTCCCCTGCCACCAGATTCAGCATGTCACTTGCCACCGTCACCTGCCTCCAGATTCAACGTGTCACTTGCCATCACCTGCCTCCAGATTCAGTGTGTCACTTGCCACCATCACCTGCCTCCAGATTCAGCGTGTCACTTGCCACCAGATTCAGCGTGTCACTTGCCACCGTCACCTGCCACCAGATTCAGCGTGTCACTTGCCACCATCACCTGCCTCCAGATTCAGTGTGTCACTTGCCACTGTCACCTGCCACCAGATTCAGCGTGTCACTTGCCACCGTCACCTGCCACCAGATTCAGCGTGTCACTTGCCACCGTCACCTGCCACCAGATTCAGCGTGTCACTTGCCACCGTCACCTGCCACCAGATTCAGCGTGTCATGTGCCACCGTCCCTTGTCACCAGATTCAGTGTGTCACTTGCCACCGGTCCCTTGTCACGAGATTCAGCGTGTCACTTGCCACTGTCACCTGCCACCAGATTCAGCGTGTCACTTGCCACCGTCACCTGCCACCAGATTCAGCGTGTCACTTGCCACCGTCACCTGCCTCCAGATTCAGCGTGTCACTTGCCACCGTCACCCGCTGTGTCACGGAGCGGAGTGCGAAATGTTCGGCCGCGCTATGACAAAAGTCCCACCCTCCGCTTAGACCAGCTTGTGTGATAGACAGGACACTGCATCTATCACAGTTTGGCATCTTTGCCCTGGGCGCTGGAGGGCCTTGTCCCAGTACTGGTAGGAAATCATTATTTCAGTCGATAGATCAGTCCATAGAATCATGACCATTGGGGACTAAAGGTGGCAGCTATCCTCAAAGTATAGCCAGCTCTGCATGGTAATCAAGGAAAGAGAAAGGGAAGAGCCACCTTAGTGTAGCAGTTGAAAGTTTCTTTAATGCACAAAGGTTTAACTCAACTACAAGTAGGGATGGGTTCACAATTTGGCCCGAGCATGAGTTCGGGCCGAACATTGGCTGTTCGCACATTCGCCGAACAACCAAATTATCAGGGCGTTTGACCATTTGTTTGGGCCGCCGAACGACCAAAATACACTGCGCCGCCGCACCGTGCATTGAAAGCCCTGATGGGCTTAAGCAATGAAAGCTTTGCCCAATCAGGGCAAAGAGCACTGTCAGAGCCATGATTGGATGCTGTAATGATGACTCTATTCAATTATGGCTCATTTCTGTTAGTCCTGCCCCACACTATAAAATTATTAATTTAATAGCGGCCATTTTCAGTGTGATATTGGCGTGGAGAGAGATAGAACAGGGCTCTGTTCAGTGCTATTAGACAGTTAGTGCGCTATAGTGTGCTATTCTGATTCTATTGTCAGTGTAGAATATCAGTTTAGTGTGTATCTAGGGATAGTTCAATGTTAGTGTAGTGCGACCATTCATCTTTACATTAGTGTGAATGTGGGGATTGTTCAGTCAGTGTGAGTGTAGTGACCGTTTAACATAGTATATTTCATTGGGTTACTGCAAGTTTAACGCTGTATATTTCAGTGCGTTACATGATGTTTAACGCAGTTTATTTCAGTGCATTACTGCAAGTATAACGGCGTATATTTCAGTTTGTTACGGGTTGTTTAACGCAATACATTTATGTGCGATACTACATGCTTAACGCAGTATATTTCTGTGCGTTACTGCAAGTTTAACACCGTACAGTTCAGTGTGTTACTGCAAGTTTAACGCCTTATATTTCAGTGTGTTATCTTCCATTTAAAGTGGTTGTAAACCCACTTTTTCAACTTGCACCTACAGGTAAGCCTAGATTAAGGCTTACCTGTAGGTGCAAGAAATATCTCCTAAACCTACACGGTTTAGGAGATATTTACTAAAAATGACAGGTGCCGCTGTCTACGGCGCATGCGAGCCGTAGACAACGGCGCATTCATGGGGTTAATCCAATTCACAAAATCGGCTACTTCCCAGCAATCGCTGGGCGTAGCCGAATGTAACGGCTCTCGCGCGCATTCGCAGAGTGACGTCTCCGCCGCTCCGGCCAATCACAGCACCGGAGCGGCGCTGTGATTGGCTGGTGCGGCGATACCCGGAAGTAACCTTCCGGCTATCGCCGTAGTGATGGATGCGGCTGAAGAGGGAGACCAGGACGGCTTCGGGGGCCCCGATCTAAGGTAAGTGATGCATAATGAGCTATTATGCTAGTCATATTAGCTCATTATGCCTTTCTCTTACAGGTGGTTATGAAAAAAAAAAATTATCGGGTTTACAACCACTTTAACGCTGTATAGCTCAGTGCGTTACTGCAAGTTTAACGCCATATATTTCAGTGTGTTACCTTCCCTTTAAAGCAGTACTGTTCAGTGTGTTACTGCAAGCTTAACACCATATATTTCAGTGCGTTACTGCAAGTTTAACGCCGTATAGTTCAGTGCATTACTGCAAGTTTAATGTTGTATATTTCAGTGCATTATCTTCCGTTTAACGCAGTACAGTTCAGTGCTTTACTGCAAATTTAACACCATATATTGCAGTGCGGTACCTTCCGTTTAATGCAGTACAGTTCAGTGTTACTGCAAGTTTAATGTTGAATATTTCAGTGCGATATCTTCCTTTTAACGCAGTACATTTCTGTTGCGTTACTGCAAGTTCAATGCCGTATATTTCAGTGTGTTATCTTTCGTTTTAACACAGTATACTTCAGTGCGTTACTACAAGTTTAAGACTGTATATTGCAGTGCGGTACCTTCCATTTAACGCAGTACAGTTCAGTGCATTACTGCACGTTTGACGCAGTATATTGCAGTGTGTCAGTGCTGTTTTACTACAGTATAATATAGTGTATCAGTGGGGAGTGTCTGTGTAGTAGTTGAGTACTCAAGTTAAAGTGCACCAAACACCACTTTCCATTAATTAAAGTGCATCTACGTACACATTTTATTACATTTTGTTAATAAGCACTCCCCCCCATCATGTCTGGGAGGACAACAAGGAGAGGCAGACATTCCCATGGCACTTTAAGGGAGCCAGCAGCATATGTGTTCACAGGCAAAGGTGGACGTGGTCAGTCCTCAGGCAGGGCATCATTTGCCCTATTTAGTGGTGTTGCCCATGCTATTCAGTCACAGCATGCAGAGGAGGTGGTGGACTGGCTTACTAAATCCTCCTCATCCTCTGTCACTTAAGCAGAGACTGGTGCACAGTCAACTGCAGCTGCCAGAGTGGCTAAACCTGCCTCCTTGTCCACAGCCATTCTTGCCATAGCCCCAGCATCAAGCATGGAGGAGTCAGCGGAGTTATTTGAACACTTTCTCCCTGACGATGCACAGCCATTACTTGATTCAGATGTTGGTTCTGAGGTTGAGGTTGAGAAAGGCAGGAACATGAGCCTACAGAAAGGGGAGATCACTGGTACACAAATTGGCAGTCCTGTTCCTCCAGCCACAGTGTATTTTCAAGTTGTCTCCAGTGGTAATGAGGATGGAGGAGATGATGATGAGGTCACTGATGTGACTTGGGTGCCAGATAGAGAAGAGGAGGAAAGCGAGGGTGAGGCACAACCCCAACGAGGCAGCAATCATGGAATAGATCACACATCCATAACCATATCATTGCAATTTTTGACAGCAAGGCCAATTCTTGTTTTCATCAAGAGCACCTCTATAGGGTTACGGTGTAAAGGCGCCAACGACACCCAAAGACAAATTTTTCTGCACCTGTTTGACAAGTGCATATCCTTGCAATTTTTGACAAAAGGGCCAATTCTTGCTTTCATTAAAAGCACCTTAATAGTGTTACGGTGTGGAAGCGCCACCGGCACCCAAAGATCAATGTTTTAGCACCTGTTTGACAAGTGCATATCCTTGCAATTTTTGACAGGAAGGCCAATTCTTGCTTTATTCAAAAGCACCTCTATAGGGTTTCGGTGTGAAAGCGCCAATGACACCCAAAGACTAATTTTTCAGCACCTGTTTGACAAGTGCATATCATTGGAATTTTTTACAGGAAGGCCAATTCTTGCTTTAATCAAGAGCACCTCTATAGGGTTTTGGTGTGAAAGCGCCAATGACACCCAAAGACCAATTTTTCCACACGTTTGACAGGTGAATATCATTTACATTTTTGACAGCAAGGCCAATTCTTGCTTTCATCAAGAGTACCTCAATAGGGTTACGGTGTGAAGGTGCCACCGACACCCAAAGACCAATTTTTTCACCCCTGTTACTTCTATCCAAAGTCTGTGGAAGAGACACCAGAATTTATCCCCAAAATATCTCTATTCTTGTTCCCAGTGCAATACATTGTGGCCTCATCATACAGACTGGCTCTGCAAGCTATTGCTTACAAAATAAATAAAGCTCGCAGAATTTTTTATTTTTTTTTGGCTTTATAAAATGCATTATTTCTGCAGCAGCTTCTATACACAGTACAGATGTGCCACTTTACATGTAGACTAAGGGGACCCCCCCCCCCCCGCACTATATTGAAAGGAATTTTTCATTTTTATGCTTTCACTTTAAGCATCAATAAATCACTGCTCATTTAAAATGAAGTTTTTCGCAAACTTTGTTTATATTGATACATGTCCTCCAGGGCAGTACCCAGACCCCCGTAACTATTGTATGCCCAATTTTTTGCACATAAGCCTTCAAAATGGGCACTTTTCATTTTTATTATTCGGTTCCAAATTTTCTCTATGTTCGAAAGTTCTGGTGCGAACCGAACAGGGAGTCGTCTGGCCCATCCCTACTCACAAGATTGTGTAGCAAAATATCTCTCATCAGGACATGGACATGCCTCTCTAATCTGTCCCACAGGTACCACGTTGTCCAGGGAGGAGATGGTTGGAGTAACCTGTGGCCACCAAGAAGTCTGGGCCAACCAGCGTTGAATGCATGGTGGAAATGACGTCACCGGAAGAGAATAGACGGCTGGGCTGACAGGCTACGCGCTCGGAGCATCAGCTCCTTCCACAGGCCTGAGGGAAAGTGTTTCTCTAGGGCTATTTATACATAGGAGCTGGCCATCTATGCATAGGGGTTTGGCTATAGAGAACAAAAGAGTCTTTAAGCGCTAAAAACTGGCAATCATTAAAAACAATTGTGTCATATGAAAATTAGAAAACTGGATCCCAGTGCAGCTGGCAACTACCGGAAAAAAGTGAACGACAAAAATAGACAACAATACAGCGCTCAATAGGACCAGTGAGAAAAGAACTATTGCAATTGCTGTATTCAATCAAGTTCATTTATTGGATGCACGCTAAAATGGATATAAAATCACAACTGTCAATGAAAAATTAGATAGTAAAATAGCATCTGATGAACAAAAGAGAAGAGAACTCATTAACATAGTTGAAGTACTTCAAAACTTAGTGTATACGATACCGCCATAACTCCAAGAAGCAAAGGGTTAATTTCAGCAAGTGTGCTCCGGGCCCTGATATCAAAAAAGGCTGATCCAATGGTGTGGTGTGCAGACAGGATTGAAAGTGAGGAGACACCGCTCACTGTAGTGCAGCTAGTAGCTGGGTTGCGGGTAACAGGCTCGCTCAAATCCAGGAGGTGTATTGTAGACGATACAACAAGCTGATCAGGCAAGCCGAACGCTGGCATTCCGTCTTTTGAGAGAGCGCAGGCGCGTGAAACATGTAAGCCAAGGGTGCCACGGCAACATCGAGCTTGCGTTCCGCCCAGCACTTGTGTACTCCTCGTCCCGGCTTTAACTCCTGGTTCCGGCTGTCGAATTCAGTGCGCGTCATCCAGAGCGCCTCCCGGAATGCCAGCGTTTGGCTTGCCTGATCAGCTTGTTTGATCATTGGATCAGCCTTTTTTGATATCAGGGCCCGGAGCACACTTGCTGACATTAACCCTTTGGTTCTTGGAGTTATGGCGGTATCGTATACACTAAGTTTTGAAGTACTTCAACTATGATCATGAGTTCTCTTTTGTTTATCAAATGCTATTTTACTATCTCATTTTTCATTGACAATTGTGATCTTATACTGTATCTATTTTAGCATGCATCCAATAAATGAACTTGATTGAATACAGCAATTGCAATAGTTATTTTCTCACTGGTCCCATTGAGCGCTGTATTGTTGTCTACTCTATAAGGGTTTGGCTGGCTGGCTATTTATGCATAAATAGCACTAGAGAAACATTTTCCCACAGGCCTGTAAAAGGAGCTGGTGCTCCAAGCCTGTCAGCCCAGCCGTCTCTTCCCTTCTGGTGATGTCATTGCCAAAGCGCATTTCTCTCTGATTGGGCTGGACATCCTGGTGGTCACAGATCACTCCAGCTATCTACTCCAACTCCAGCAGCCCCCTGGACAACACGGTGCCTGTAGGATGGATTAGATTGGCATGTCCATGTCCGGATGAGCGATATTTTGTATCACAATCTTGTGCGTTGTTTTAAACCTTTCTGCATTACAGAACCTTTTAACTGCTACACTCAGGTGGCACTTCTCTTTCTCATTCCTTGCTAATCAACAGAATAAGGGGCAGGTCAGAAACCAATCAGCATTGAGAAACTGCAGTGGAGAAAAGTAAGGTCACAGACTTGCCTGTACATTGGATCTTGCTTGGATCACAAGCACCAAACTTGCAAACTTGTATCACCACCAAACGTGCAAATCCTTTGTCAGACCCGTTGATGCAGCAATGTATATTAACGTGGTAATGTTGAGAGAGAACAATACACTCAACAGGCACAGCCACACCTGGACCAAAACAAGTCACAACAACAGTCCCTAATCCGTTCCTCCACGACAAGAACCTATTTCTATGTTAATCTTGCCGACCCTAACCAGCAGGAAATCTGCCCCGACCTACCCACTATGCAGAATGCATTACCAAACTAAAGGGGATAGTGTTTTTTTAAACACTGCCCACATCAAAGATGGTGTCACGATCAGGCGTCAGGCTTTAAGACCGATTGCAATAGTAGTGGCAGGACAGGCATACAGGCAGTCACTTCTGGCAGGTGACACAGGCTCACCTGAGGTGCGGAGTCTAAGTACTATCTGCTTTTCCCCAGAGCTCCGGATGGTGGAGATGGATTTAGCTGCAAGCTAGTACCAGGTCGCGGTCCTCAGGTTTGCCCCACCAGGGTGTAAGCAAACCGGGGTCCAATAGCGGATAACAGACAAGGATGAAACAGCAGCGTGGTCATAAAACAAGCCAAGGGATCAATCATGAGTGGCTGCAGGTTGGGATCAAGCAGTAGAGTAGTCAAAGAACAGGCCGAGGGTCAAACACGGGTGGTTGCAGATTGGGATCAGGCAGTAGAGAAGTCCAGGAACAAGCCAAGGGTCAATTACGAGTGGTTGTAGATACAGATGGCAGCAGGAAAGATGACAGCAAGGCACCGGCAGGGAAGGCACAATAACCTGGCAAAGAGGAAGTGCTGAGACAAGGCTTATATAGGAAGTTCATGGGAGGAGCAAGGGGTTCAGGGTTCACCAGCAATCAAGACACCAAGCAGAGTAGTCTAATGGATCAGATAGGTTTGTCCAGCAGATCAGGCAGGGAGATGTCCAGCATCCCAGATAGCTCAATGGGAAGAGTTGATGCCAGACACAGACGAGGTCCCAGGTTCAAGCCCAGGTCCTGACAGTTGGCCACCAGATCAGAGCAGCAGTGTCCAATTGGACAACTGTTCCCCTGATAACACCTACAGATGCCTTGGTAAAACCTGGCTTCCCACCTGTCCTCCACCCATCTGCATGGCAGCTGTGGAACAGCACCACCCTTGCAGGGAGGCTAAACTACACCTCCCTACATGGAAATTCAAAAGCTCAACTCTGGTGGCTGTGCCTGGTTAGCAAATGTTAATGAAAGTTGATCTCTGGTCAGCATTAAAAAAGTCACATTTTAGTACCTCCCCTCATATATTTTTGATCTAATGTTGTTTTATTTAGAGCAGCCATTCTCAACCAGGTTTTCCTAGAGTTCCTGCAAAGTATGCTAGGTGTTCCTTGAGCTGTGGCTGATTGACCTCCCATCTAATGATGCCTTCATAATTCTAGGGACAGTGGCAGTTGACACCAATTATCTTTTAGCTGTCTGTAAGGCTGGCATCCTACCACCACTGTAAGGTGTTGCACTCTTCCTACTCACCATGGTGGCATCTTCTGTAAGGGTTCCCTGAGACCTGAAAAGTATTTTTGGTGTGGGGTAAATAGGTTGAGAAGCACTGGTTTAGAGGGATGAAAAAGAATAGAATACATGCCCTAATCCTCAGTCCAAGGCTAGCCAGCCAAGGTTCTTCTCTGTTCCAGCCCTGAAAGGTGTGTTGGCTCTTGAAGTTCTCATGTCAGCAGTGGAGTGTAGTCGTGCATTGTACATGATGACATCAGCAAGGTTGCGGCCACACAGCCAGAAAAGAGGAGCAGCTTTGGGAATGGGGACCGGGCATCCATATAAGAATCTATAAGGAGGAAACCTACGAAACAAAGAAATAAGATAAGTATTACCTTTGCCTGCATAGAAGAGGGATCTCACATGTAATTCTGACTGGAATTTAGCTTAATTGTGAATTTTTCACTTTTGCCCTGAATGGTTAAAGTGACTGTTTCTCTTGTAAGAAGAAGCCCACTCCCCTACCTTCTAAAGCACTTGTAGGCAGTTTCAGTCTATATTCTCCACTGCAGGTGGTGCTCACCAGCAGTGGCAATACAGATAGGGGTGGGAAGTTGTAAGGAATTTGGTTTCTCTAGGATTTCCTTGGTCACAGGGAGACAATGATTCGATTGCATGCTAATGTCCCATGTGACTTCGGTGGCCATCTTGAGTATTTAAGGCCCTGGCTCCCGAGCTTGGTGTGCTTTTGGCGAGTGCCAACCCCATCTGTCAGGGACAGTGGAAGCGATAGGAAATGGTTCAAGTGGAGCAGGAAGAGAGCAAGCCTATGTCTACCTCTACAAGAAGTCTCCCTTTGGGTCGGACCGGCCAAGCCACACTTCGCTCCTCATGGCAGACATTGTTGGCATCTAGGATTCTTCTGTCCGCTGGTTTTATGCTGCTTAATTATATAGTAAGTGGCCCCAGATGGGTGAGCTTCCCACCGGGCCTGTTTGTGCTGTTGGTTTGGCAGTTACGATGCAACGTTCTTTGCAAATCGGGACTCTGTGTTTAGTGCCTGGCACACCACGCTGCACCTACCCAACACACTTCTTGCTACTCCATTAAAGCCCTTTGTGAATTGCCAATCCTTCTACATATGGTGAAGCATGCGACTTCCTCTCAGGATGCAGTGCTCAGATCTGAATGGCCAATAGTCAAAACCGAACATTGCACATGAGGAGGAGGTTAACCCTGTGTAAGCATTCACTTGATCTGACACACGATTACACAGGGTTTAGTTGCTTGGGAGGTTTTGGGTTTGGATGATGGAGGCATAGAATGATGGGGGTGCATAGGAAATTGGAATGACAACAGGTAGGTGGGTGGGGGGTCCTTCATATAGGAGAACCTATTACTTATTTCTGAATATGCATCTTCCCATGAGAAACTAGTAGACATCAGAGGGATTACTCCTCAGGAGGGGAACTATTTGACCCAAGTTCAGAGGACAGTTCTCCCACAAGAACTAGAGGAGACAATTGTATGAACCTCTCAAGAGAGGAACTACTTAGCCTTAACTTTGAGGAAAGTCTTTCCACAAAACTAAAGGGGACTAGTCGGCATGTAACTCTCAGGAGAGGAATTACTTGACACAGCAATCCCAGTAGTACACGATCACCAAAATTTTGCATTTGAATGCTGTACTCACAAGACTAGGGGAGCAGCTGTGCCCATTCATCTTCCTCCAGGTGCCTTCCAGTGAGGCAATGTACTAGGACCCTCTGGAGGTACTTTCAGATATAGGCCCTCTGGCTCTGCCCAGCCAGGACCTTTATGAACAGCAGCTTGAAACAGCAAAATGGCCGGAGGCAGACCCCCCCACCACCACCTTAACAGGTTGAAACCATTGGACAGGGAGACACTATTGTGCTAAAGCACAGGCTATTTATGTGCCTCTCAGCCACCTTCTGGGCCCACTTCCCTATTTGGCTGAAGCACTATAAATATTCATGATGCTATTTTCCTAGCTCAACTCTCTATGTTCTAGAACTCTCTAGAAGGCAGGGAGAGCAATCAAACTTGCAGTCTGTGAAATCCAGAACAGCCAAAAGAAATCAACAACTGTTCCACCGATTACAAAGGATTTACCTAATATCCTAATTATTTACTTAATATCCTAGCAACCTAACTAGGAGGGTGCTACATCAGCATAAAAAGCTGAAAATTACCATGGAAACGGGGGTAACCCATTGCAGGCCCACGTAAATGCTGGTGCACCATAATTTGCCCTTTAAGTGAAATCACGGGTCAGTTTTGGCAGATTGCTAGTGGGAGGATTCTGGGCAGATCTTCTGTCCATCATTCATTTATGCCGAGAACTATTGATTAATATTGATCATTCCCAAAACGAGTATTTATTTAAATTTGGCGTTTTTTTCTACCAGGAGAAGAGAGGGGAAGAATCTTGTTTATTTTTTTTTATTATTAATAACATGGGGTTATTACTTATCAGTTTTAGATACAAGCAGCACAGAACAGAGTTCTATAACAGGAAAAAAAAAGTTTTAAAATGTTACATTAATTATGCATACACTTCCAGCAAACTTCATAATCTTAATCTGTTTTTTGCCGTTGAATAATTTAAAATGTAATATGGCAATTCAGAACAGAAAAAGGCAGAATATTGTCAAACAAATGAGAAATTTGGGTCATGTTCAAAGAGATGCAGCATTTCAGTAACTGTGGATGTTATGGTGTCACCCCGGACATTGATACAAGAAGGGTCTGTAGAACAAGTTCTTACATTGAAGAATGACAGGTCATCTTAAGCCTCGTACACACGACCGAGTTTCTCATCGAAAAACGACAAGAAACTTGCTGGCAGAGCTTTCTTGCTGAGTAAATCGGTCGTGTGTACGCGGCTATCAGGTTTCTCGTCAAGAAAACCGACAAGAATCTCGACGAGAAAAATAGAGAACCTGCTCTCTATTTTCTCGTCAAGATTCTCGTCAGCCTGTTTCTCGATGAGAAAAGTGTGTGTGTGTGTGTACACTTACCTGTCCTCCGGGAAGCCCGCACATGCTCGAAATGACTTTGACGCATGCGCGGTAGCTTCCTAGGCATAGTTAGGGTGTAGCAAGATGGCGGCGACGGCATCGAATGTGACGAGCGCATGCTCGTCGTAGTCAATGACGTCACCGCGTTCGTTCCATTCAAAGAACCGCGGGTTCTTTGAATCGAGCGTCTGTACACTCGGCCGGGACAAGTTTCTTGTCCAAGAATCTCGTCAAGAAAAACGACGTATTTTTTCCTGACGAGATTCTCGGTCGTGTGTACGAGGCTATAAAGTCTGAAGACTGAATGAGATCATTCAATATATGAGAGTTGAATCTGTTAGGGCAATGACAACCCAGCAGTAGGGATGAGCTTCGAGTTCGAGTCGAACTCATGTTCGACTCGAACATCGGCTGTTCACTCGTTCGCTGAATTTTGAACATTATGAGCCGTTCGCGGCAAATTCGAGTAGCGCGTCACGGCCCATAATTCACTGCGTCATCGCAGTGCATTGCTGGCTGATGATTGGCCAAGCATGCACTATGACCCGCATGCTTTGGCCAATCACAGCGCCGTCAGCACAGAGAGCCATAAGTGGCCAAAGGAAGTGTGCCTTTGGCCAATCATGGCTCAGGGGAGTAGGTACACGCCCCACACTATATAAGGTCACCTGCGAATCAGCCTTGTGTAGTGTGTTGCGGCATTGTGAGAGAGATAGAGAGAGAGAGACAGAGTGTCATTTAATTTCAGTTAGATAGAGCAGGTAGGCGATTCAGGTAGCTGCAGTCAGTGTATTTAGTATATTTATGCATTCCAGGAGTTGTGTGTGTGTGTATATATATATATATATATATATATATATATATATATATATACATATATACACTGTAATCAGTTCAGCTAGATCTCACTTCAGAGTGTTCCTGTTATTCTCGCTGCAGTATATTAAGTCAGTGTACTGTATACTGGGCACAGTGTGCAGGTAAATCTGACTGCAGACTATCCCTGTTATCTTCCTAATAATATAGGCAGGCAGTTGATTGAGCTAAGCTGCAGTATATTAAGTCAGTGTACTGTAAACTGGGCGCAGTGTGTAGGTAAAGCTGACTGCAGACCATCCCTGTTCTCTTCCTAATAATATAGGCAGGCAGTTGATTGAGCTAAACTGCAGTATATTAAGTCAGCGTATTGTATACTGGGCACAGTGTGCACATAAAGCTGACTGCAGACTATTCCTGTTCTATTCCTAATAATACAGGCAGTTTATTGAGCCAAGCTGCAGTATATTAAGTCAGTGTACTGTATACTGGGCACAGTGTGCACATAAAGCTGACTGCAGACTATTCCTGTTCTATTCCTAATAATACAGGCAGTTTATTGAGCCAAGCTGCAGTATATTAAGTCAGTGTACTGTATACTGGGCACAGTGTGCACGTAAAGCTGACTGCAGACAATTCCTTGTGTACCTATTCCAATACATCAAATACAGTATGTCTGGAGGGCCAACAAGGAGAGGCAGACACACACAGGCCAATAAAAGAGGGCAAGCAGGCTCTGTGTCTAGAGGCAACAGTGCTGGTCGTGGACACGGTGCATCCTCATCAGCACGTGGCCGTGGGGCACGCTTGTCCTTTTTTTCGGCAGCTGGCCACGTTAAGCCGCAACACGCTGAAGAGTTGGTAGGGTGGATGGCCAAGCCGTCCTCATCCTCTCTCACCCAGGCTCAGGGTACTTTGTCTGCCAAAGCAGCCTCTTCCATCGGCTCAATGGCATCAGTCACTCCTTCCCTAGCCCCACCATGTCCTGAGGAGTCCCCCGAACTGTTTGACCACAGTGTTGGGTACATGCTGCAGGAGGATGCGCAGCGCTTTGAAGGCTCCGATGATGGTACCCAGCTTGAAGAAGGCAGTAACGCGAGCCCAGAGAGAGGGGGTGCCCAAGAAGGACAGCAAACTGGCAGTCATGTTCCCCCAGCTGCAGCATACTGCCAGGTTTGCTCCAGTGACAAGGAGGAAGGGGATGACGAGGTCAGCGACTCTACGTGGGTGCCTTATAGGAGAGAGGAG